>JAJOOE010017543.1:0-13955 GCA_036250405.1 Solanum raphanifolium
AACCAATTTTGGAGGGAAAATGAAAAGTCATTGCAAAAGTGCAAATGAAGAGTCATTTTTACCATATCGGTAGAAGAGAGGAAATTGTTGTCCTTATATTAGGAAACACTTCCTTTAGTTCTTAAAGGGTTATGAAGAAGGTGCCCCCTCGCGCCGTCGTCGTCGCTCGCTCGGCTTCGGCTTCGGCTTCGGATTTGGATTTGGCAAATGATTGATTGATAATATTTTTTGGACAAAATGTATTTAATCAATCTTGTTAAATCATTTCCTTTTTCTTATAAATTAATTCAGAAAGTTAGTTAACTAACAGAATTAATTTGGCGCAACTGAATTTATTTGAAATTCACGTGTAACGATAATCCTTCCAAAAAGTCGTTACTTTTCCCAAACGGTAATCCTTCCAAAAAATCGTTACTTTTCCCAAAGGACACAATGTTCTGGAAAAAAACGGGTCTGAACAGATTTTTTTGAACAGACGCGTTCCTTGCTGCAAATGGCTATAAATAAGAGGTCTTTTTCGTTTTTTCAAACACTGAAAATTTTTTCCTCTCTGCATACATTTTCTTGCATAAATAAATTGTCGATCGACTGAGTCTGTGTGTGCCCTTGTTGCTGTTCTTGCGTTCGCTGAAGTTATTGAAGTTTGAGGTACCGCTACTTCTTTAACAGGTTAATCAGTTTTATCTTGGGAGGAATTAATCTGCAACCTCGGGTACAGTGAGGGGATTAAATTTCTTAAGGAAACACAATGGTTTCTGTGGACTCGGATTAAAATTCATTCTGTCTATTTCATCTTTTTTCTGTTTCTGTAATTTTGACTAACCTGAATACAGGAGATAACAATATATTCATATACGACTGAAATGGGGAAAGTTACATAGATATACCATATTAACAAAATATTTCTCTATGTCATAAAAAAATTTATTCAAACTTGTGCATTTCTCAGATTCATTCGCGCGACTACCCACTTAAGGTAGTTGAAAAGCAAAGTCAGTTCCTTATCGATAAGTTACTCGCAGCAAAAGTCTTGAGAAAGTCATGAGACAGTAGAGGGGCTAGAGAGAAGCCCGTGAGTGAGCTTAAATGTTCATTTCCAAAAGAATGCACTCTTATTCATATGAATGGTGCATTCTAGCTAAAAGCAAGATGTACTCCTAGACTCTCTTCTTTAAACTTTGTTTCAGTTGAGACCCTTATGAGGAAGTGTGTTTTAGAGTTTGGGTAGTATTTTCATCCGAAAAGATAGTATGAGTTACGAGATTATGAGCGGTAGTAGTGGAAATGAATCTAAGAAAGTGAGATAGTGATGAGGCAAACTATGTTATTTTAGTCAGGCACCCAGCAATAAGTTATTAATGTGGAGTTCTCCCTTATGGATAAACTAAGAAGTGATGAGTTTGTGTAGATTGCATGATATGAGGTAGAGTAAGAGTTACTAGTTAGGATGAGTCAGAATATACTTTAACTAGAAAGGAGGTTATGATGATGTGTCATTGTGTTGGTAACGACCAAGTGTAGGATGAGGTGATAGATCTAAGCTAGGCTTATGATTTTTGAGGGAGAGCCCATAATATTCAGAGGATTACAAAACTAATTAGGCAATAATATATAACGAATGGATAAATATTACTTAAGTTGTGATCAAATAGCTGATCTGGTGACTAAGCCATTGTCGAAGTCACAATTTCATGAATTGAAGTTCAAGTTGACAGTGGTTCAACACCCTGCTCAACATAGACGAGTTTGACTATGCCTTGGTTTTTTCTGGTACCCTAGTTTGTTTAGACATTGTTGTTTGTGTACCGTAATCACCTAGGACTCTTGGTTAGTCTTTATCAAAGTGCATGCATGCATCTTCTAATTAATGTTTTTCTCTATTAATAGGTGTGGCAGCATGAACAATAGGGACTTGTTAACATTCTCAATGCAAGAATTTGACTTGGGCCTAGCCCGATACCAAGAAGAACTTCAACAACTCAAAAGGTATCTTTACTAGGAATTGGTATTTTTAAAGTTTGATAGTCGACTTCAACTTACATATACTTATATAATAGAAATAGAGAATTATAAATGACTTCAACTTACATTATGTTAATATAATTTTGACAAATATAATGTAGGTGGTACGAAGATTACAGACTAGACCAAGTGGGATTGCCACAAGAATACATATATCGTACTCACTTAATTAGTGTTGCTGTATTCTTCGAACATGAATTCTCTGATGCTCGACTTATGTATGCAAAGTACGCCATGTTTCTCACCTTGAGTGATGATCTTTTCGAACATTTGGCATCCAAAGATGAACTACTTAACATCATCGAATTAGTACAAAGGTACTCTTTTATCTACCTTTATTTAATTTTAATTTTTTTAATTGGAGTTTGATTAATTTGGATTTGTGTCGAATACAAGTGGGATGAATACAGAGATGTTGGTTTCCGCTCAGAGAAGGTCAAACTTTTCTTTACAGCATTATACAATACAATAGAGGAGGTTGCAGCTAATGCACAAATCAAGCAAAGTCGAAATGTCAAACATCACATAATAGAATTGGTATGGGGAACTGTTCTTTAACTTTATATTTCCTTAATGACTTGAACTTCATATCTTACCGTCCTACCAACTCCCTCTTTGTCAAAAGGTAATTTTAAAATAAGACATGCTACCCATTATAATATTGAAAAATAATTTAATAATATAAAAACATTGTATACCAATAATGCTACTTACTCCGTTATAATTTGCTTGTCTTATTTAAAAAGATATTTCTTCTAAATATTTTTGAAATGTTAACTATTTTGACATATAGTTTTTTTCCTCACAATTTCTAAATAGGTATAATATATAAATATGCCCTTTAACTTGCCTCAGGCGACATCTACAAGATAGACATTTAAGCTTTCATAAAGTAGAACAATGTGATTGATATCTTGATCACTGGTATAATCACTCTACCCTTGAGGGCAACAACTTGTAGACACGCCTCCTACATGACAAATCTCATTCGATTTGTTATGTAGGACGCATACATGTGTCTATTTGTTCAACTTTATGATAGTTTGAGTGTCTAGTTATGTATATCTAATATTGAAGGCGGTAGATGTCAGTTGAAATCAAATTAATTGTACATTTATGTATAATAATCTTTTATATAATATTAATTAATTTGATTCTCGTACTCCAAACATATCTGGACTAGTTCCTTGAAGGGTTAAAAAGCATGTTGGTAGATAGAGTAGAGTGGGGGACAAGAGATGATTCAATACCAAGCATAGAAGAATACTTGCGTGTGGCCTTGTCAACTTTTGGTGGAAAATGTATGGTTCTCACAACACAATATGTTGTTGGAATAAAACTTTGCAACTATCAAAGTGATGAAATAGAAGACTTGTGCTATTATTCTGGCACAGTCATGAGGCTTCTTAATGATTTACAAAGTTTCAAGGTATATATACTACTTAAATAGTGGAGTACTATTTCATTTTTCATCAAAACAAATATAATAACTTGTCATATATTAACATGTTCTTAATTCTTTAAATATTTACACAATCATGTTACTTGTAAGGAAATTGCACATAACATATAATCGAATTCATTATAAGTAACCTCCTATTATAAATGGTAAGCAACCTACTATAACATGTTAAAAGGCTTATGATCTGTCAGCGTATATTAACTTAAATTATATTGGCATTGGTGTTCTTACTAGCGCGTGTTTTTGTGTAGAGAGAACGATCGGAGAGTACGTTAATGAATATGGCGCCGTTACTAATGAAGCAAAGCAAAGGAACAATATGTGAAGAAGAGGCTATAAAGCAGATAAAGGAAACAATTGAAAGTAATAGAAGAAAGTTGCTAAGGATGGTTCTTCAACCTAAAGGAAAAGGAAGCAAATTACCACAAGCATTGAAGGATTTATTTTGGAGGACAGCCAAAGCGGTTTATTTCTTTTATTCAGATCATGATGAGTTTCGATCTCCAAACAAAGTGAAGCATCATATCAATCAAGTCATTTACAAACCACTTCAAAATGTGAGACTTTGAAATTGTTTGGATATATTCAGTGGAGTCTGGTGAGGGTATTAGAGTACAATGTACGCATACTTGATCTTTACCTCAAACGTAGAACAATTATTTCCGATAGATCCCCTTGACTCAAGATAAATACACTCTAGAAAAAGAAATAATGGAAACAAAGTATAGTCCTTTACATAGGTTGGATGCTTGTTTAAGGTCATAAATTGCTCATTTGAAGTGGTAAATAAAGATAGAATATTTTTATATATACATTGATAATGTATATGTTATGTATATTTTAATCATATTCCTAAATTAGATGACCAAATGATATATATTAGTTAGATCAGAGGTTAATAAGTTAATTAATTAGGGATCCTTTCCCATTCAACCTTTGTTTTTGTTGTGCATAATGAGCTATAATATTTGTCAATTGTATCTGGAAGGTTAGACTTAGCCCACCTCAGTCTTCTCTATGATATGTGATTTTAGGCGTATTTATATGCTCATTTACTATATTTTACTCACATATACTTGTACCTTTAGTTTTAACAACATTCTTTACTATATTTTGTATGTTTTGAAGAGTATTGTAATATTGTACACTAAGACATGTGATTAGAGTATGTAGGGAGTTTGATGAGAGAATCAATCAATTGAGAGATGAAGTGAAGGAGTATAAGCTTAGTAGCAAATCAGAGGAATGTGCGGGAATAAATTAGACAAGTGAAAATTGGGTGGCGCTACGCCAGGGCCTAAACTGCTGAAGCCCCAAGTTGGGGCTATGTTGGGGCACCACGCCAAGGCCTAAACTGCTGGATTAGGTACCCCGCACGCTAACTTGTCAGCCAAAAAGTTCAGCTCCTTGTATACATGGTGAACTGGTGGATTATACAGTGAAGTTACAAGCACCTACAATCATTAATAAGATGTGAGTAAAGGTCATTTGGTGTTGTAGAGCATGCATTTCAATAATAGCTATGGATTCTTTTGGGATTGTTCCAGTAAGTCGAGAATCCAATCACTCAAAGCTAAATGTTTGTTCAGTCTATTTGATTTTATGAGCTGGCATATTTACTTTTGTGTTCTTTTCATCTTTTTTATGCCTGTAATGAAACAATTTACTTCATCAAAATATATAATTAAATTTTAAATAGAAAGTAATTTTCAGTAGCAACAATATTGTGGCGGATATCAAGCTGCCACTAATTATTTATTTTAATTTATCCGTTTCTTTAATTAAATTTCAAATAGAAAGTAATTTTCAGCAATAAAATTATGAAGGCGAAATGAAACTGCCACTAATTTTTTTTTTTAAAAGAACGTTAAAATCATATTGTAGCGGTCAAAAACTGCCACGTGATTTTTTTTTTAAAAACCAAAATTATATTGTGGTGTTTTATAGACCCCCACAATATATATACTCCTTATGATCATATTTTGGGAGTTTAAAAACTCCCGCAATATTTCTTTCTTGCGAGGATTCTAAACTGCTACTGATTATTTTTAAAATCCCCCATAAATTCAAAATTCATTTTGTGGCGTACGTCATGGAGGTTAAAAAACCCACCATTGTATGTCCGTGACAAGGCTAATTGTGGCACTTTTAAAAAATCGTCACAATTTTTTTTGTTGCGGTCAAAAACCGTCACAACTTGACAAAAAATTCACCATAATTTAACAGTGTTTTGGTAGTGTGAAAAAAGTGTTATTGGTTTATTGCTATTGGGTTATTGGGTTATTGGGTTAACGGTTTTAGAAAAACAATATTGGGTTATAGGTTCGGTTTTGATTTTTTTTGTATTGGATTATTGGGTAAACAGATAACCCATTAAGACTATAGTAATTTACTACTTTACACATACAAAAATATTAAATATTAATCTCAATATCTTACTAGTTATTGTCTCTTCCCTTTAACCTTCAATTCACACTTTACGGTGACTTTGAGTTCACAACTTCACGTTATACAAAATATCAAAACCTAAAGTAGGAACCGTATTCCTCTTAATTTCTCTTTGTGTTACACTTGTATTGTTCTTTTCATGTTAGTTATTAATGAAAAATCACCCCATATACACATTTAAGAGTCAATATTACAGGTTTTAAATCTACTTTTAAAAAATTCTTGCTTATAATAGTTTAATTACGGGTTATAACATATCACTAATTATTTATAAATTAATTAAATTTTACTTTATTAAATAAGTAATTTTTTATAATTTTATATTATTATTAAATTATTTAAATAAAGAATACCCCATAATTATCTCTTACATAATTATAGGGATTTTACATTGATTACACTTCCTTATTTAATGTTATACTCATACCTCCCATTAGTCAATCCCACCACCCTTCCCCCACACATATCCAACTATACACGCTATCACCCCACTCCCATTTTTCTCACCAGCCAACTACACCAACATTCAATCTTTTGTCCAATTTTTTTCCAACAAAATTATGTCTAAGAAACCCATTGAAACGCCTCAAAAGAGTCCCAGATTGGGTGAAGGAACATCTAATGATGATGTTCATGTTTCAAATTTTAATATATTAACTCAAGCCCCCCCACCCCTCCTCCGCCTAAAATTTTTGAAAATCCGGCGATGGATGGTTCATCTAAGTTGAAGGAGCGACAAAGAGAGAAAAAATGAAGTAAAAAAAAGGTCACCCCTGCAAATCAAAAGGGGAAGAAGAGGAAGGGAAAAATTGTTGAAACCCCTTCTGATTCCGATTTTGATTTTGTTACTGAAATCAAAAAGAAAAAAAGAAAAAAAACAAATGTAGAAGTTGGAGCATCTTCAAAACCATCAACAAGAAGAACAACAAAAAGTTATTTTTTTTAACTTTTGGACAATTTTTTTGTGTTTAAGTATTTGATGATATATAATATCATATGTTTTCTTTCAGGCAGCTACTGTTTACATATGGATTACTGATTGCCTATTACAATTTCAAGATACTATTTTGAAAATATCAGTATGTTTTCAAACTGTACATTTATTGGATGAAATTTGATTAATATGTATATGACTACGCTTAAATGCTTTGATCTTGAAAATTTTATGAATTATGATATAATAACGGTATACAAATGGTATGAATTGCGTTTTAACATTGGTGTGATTGTCTATTAACTGTGTTTATGGTATAAATTATTAAATTGGTATGAAAATGATATGATTTGTCAAACTACTAATTTTTTCTAAAAAAATCACATTATGCTTACTTTATATTCTAAACATGTTTTTGGATGAAGCGTGTATGAAATCTGATTAATACGTGTATGCCTATGAGTTTAATATTTTATTGTTGGATATTGAATGAATTGTGATATAATATTGATATACAAATGGTATAAATTGTGTGATTATATGAATTTACCAATTTTTATACATGTTGTTTGGATAAAACGTGTATGAAATTTTGATTAATATGTGTATGATCCTAACTGAAGTTAGTGTGGGAATGAAACACTAACTGCAATTTGTTTTAAATTTATTTATAGTAGGACACCAGTTGAAAACCAAATTAATATTCATGTGAACTTACATTAAATTAAATACTCAGGATACCGTAATTACCTTTTATAATTATCACTAATATTTACACTATTTTATGTATTAAGCTGGAATAAATTTTATTTTTAACAGTATGCAATCTGTATGATTAATGAATGAACAGTGTATAGAGAATGAACGGTATATTAAACACTAAGTTTATAATGCACTTCAAACCAATTATGTTTCATATCAAAATAAAACATTAATCTAAACGACAAAATAAAATAAAAATTATATATAGTCTAAACAAATAAACAGTCATTAGTTTTGCACAGGATAATTTGAACATGCTTCATGTTGTGGCCAACTTGACAACATCTACTGCAAGTAACTTTGGACCTTTTGAATTTCACATCAGCAACCCTCTTTCATATATAATTCATTTCATTTGAAAATCAACATAATTCTCTATTTCATTAAAAAAAACAAAAACAAATAGTCTAACATTATACAAATCAATTAGAAATATGTTAAATAATATTAACTTTTCATTCCAAAGACAATACAAATTTCATCCATAAAAATCATTATAATAACAACAAAATTATACACACTCGTCATTATTTTTTCATACAAATATCATTCAGACAGTACATTACAAAACAAATTTCATACAAAACATAATATTTCACATTTAATACTCACTTAATACACATTTCATACAACAATCATCACTCATACCAAATTTATACATTTTCAGCTCCATCAGTAGCGGTCAAATATTACCCATTTTTAGATTCTTTAACCACATGGATTTTAGTGGCAGTTTATTTTATCTAATATGATCAATACTACCCTTAATTAATACCAATGCAATAAGAAAATAATTTCATTTTCCAAGAGGAAAAATATCTTTTTTCACTATGGATTCACGTGGGGGACAACATAGATAAACGATAAATTATTTTTATAGTAACAATGTGAAGATTCGCAAGATTTGAGTCCTTAAATAATACTCCCCCTATCCCTAATTATTTATCCACATTTTCTTTTTTAGTTGTCCTTAATTACTTATCTATTTTGACAAATCAAGAAAGGATAAATTAATATTTTTACCTATTATATCATCAATTAATTATTTTGAATAAGGTAGAACTGTCACGCCTCGAGCCTACACCCTGGACGTGGCCAGCACTCGAGAACCATTGTTGACCCCAAGCGAACCCTTGTCCTGACTTACTTACTCAGCGGAAGACTTAGACATAAGAAAGAGACTCCAAATACAAGATAACTCAACATATCTCAAACTGAACTCATAATGTTTTTAAAAATAAACATTTAACTTAGCCAAAATGACAACTCAAATCTGAAAATAAGCCAATAACAAAATGATGACGAATGAACTAACATCTGACTGACTATCTATGAAGCCTCTAAAATAACTGAGATGGATGTCGGGACAAGCCCACGACATCCTAATGAGCTAAAATGATAAAGTAATGAAAAAGGGGATCCTCTGGAATGAAAGGAGGCTCACCAACAACTCTGAAGCTCAACTGGATCAACGATGCGCTAGATGTTGATCCTGGTTACCTGCGTATGCATCATAATAAGATGCATACCAACTGGCATCAATACATTGAATGTACGAGTATACGAGTTGGAATGTTAAACATAACTTAAGCTTGAAAAGGATCTGAAAGAAACACTTACCTTGGCTTTACTCAACTCCTGAATAACTTAACTCAACTTACTGAACTCATTTCAATATAAATCAGTTTAGAAAATAAGTGCAACATAAAGAAAAGCTGTTTAAAACATGATATCAACTCTGTGTATTTAGATATACAATAATAACTCTGTATGTATGCAAAGATACAATATGAACTCTGTTTGTATATGAAAATACAAATATTTCTGATGAATATAAAAATATAAAATACTGTTGTGGAGTTTCTCTAACCGACAACCATCACTTAAGAGCTATAGTGATGATACAACGTTTCTTGGCCCCACGCTGCCAGGGCTATCCTATACCTTGCCGGGGTATAGAACCTGAACTACTAAGTGTATCCACTAGTCTATGCTAAAAAGTACTAAGGGTTCATCTAAAAAGTATGACTCTTTTCTATCCATGATAGCTACATGATTTATGGGGGCTGTGAGTTCTCTGAACGCTCCCCCATATCGGTGCTCAATACTACTCCCAAAATATGATACTAGCTCTTTATGTTTAAAAACATATTTCTTTCTGTGATTTGAGATAATTGCTCAAAAACTTAGCGCAAAGGCTATCTTGGAAATCAAAGTTTCCCCTCTTGCTTCATTTAGAAAGCGATTACTCTTTCTGAAAACTAGCCCGAATGCCCTTTGGAAATCGAGGTTTCCTTTCTTGTTTAAATGTGAAAATATTTTAAACCCTTTGGGAATACATAGTCCCCATATACTTTTGAAGAAATGTACTTCAAACTTTACTCTTTACTCTTTACTCAACTTGAACTTTAAGTCTTAAAACAAAGTTAAAATATTTGGAAAAGACTTTTGGAAAACTCTAAGAACTTCTCTTGACTTTGATCCTAACTGCTCTTGACTTGATTATTAACTAGTCCTTGAAATGGATTATGGATTCAAGGATTGTGATTTGTGATAGGAAAGATCTCATGATGTTTAAGAATGATTTTAGATGGCTAAACATGAGAAAAAATCGAAAAATCAATATTTGAGGGTGGGTCCGCGACGCAGAGACATATTTAATTTTTGGTTTCGAAAACAACTTTTGAGGCAGCACGGTCCGTGACCGCTCCACTCCGCGAAATGATTTTTCTCTGTTCTGGAGAGTGGGTCCGCGACACGGAGGCATTTCCAGATTTCGACCAACGAAATTGTGAGTCCAAGTTTTGTATTGAACGCATGGCGTAGCTAGGACCCTTCAAATTCTGTTTGAGCCTATGTTCAAGAATGGCCCCATCCGATGTGATCGACGTCGCATCTCGACCTGTTCGTGCTGCGGAGCGAACACCTACTTTGAGGCTCCGGGATTAAGATACAATTTTTACGAAAAATTGTTCAAAAAAAAATTCAATTCAAGTTTGCAAAAACAACAGAGTAGTAGAATGGGATTGATGATCAGCGGGCAAAATCCCCCAGATCGCAGTGAAGCCAAATTCAATCAAGGAAAGGGGGCTCACTTTTCCTGAGAGCTCTAAACCCTCTAAACTCCATGGGTTCTTTCCCCCAAACACTTAGAATCGATTAAATGTTCAAAGTACATCAGATTCTACTCAAAATCAAACCTAAACTCACGGGTTCAGATCAAACAACTCCTCAACGATTTCAACAAATCAATAATTTAATTGAACTTCAACAAACCCATCAAGAACTCAATTTCTAAGCTTTCAAGAACTTAAATTCGCTGAAATAAATCATGTTTGGTACGTGGGTGAACTAACACAGCGCTATGTGATCTCACATACCTCTTTAGGGATCAACCCTTGTCGAAATCCACAAGCTAAACCTTCAAGAACGACGAACTTTGCACTTTCTCCTCTTTTCTCCTCTTGCGTTCTTTCTCCAAAAATCCTAGCGTAAATCGCCAATTGCCTAAACTGAACCAATTCAGTTTTGACCCTTAATTAATTCACCAAAAACGAATTAAAATAATAGGGTATGGAAAAGACCAAAACACCCTTAAAAAATCCGGATTGGAAATTTCCTTATTTTAACAGCCCAACTTCCAAAGGGTATATCTCACTCATACGAACTCAGAATCGCGCAAACTTGATAGCGTTGGAAAGATTATTCCAAGAGCTTTCCAACCATACCTGGAAGTACACCTAAATCATCCTTATCTAGGAGTTATGGCCGTTTGAAGTTGACCAAAAACTAATTTTTCCTAACTTAAACAAATTTCCAGATTTTTCATTATTTCCAAAAATGACTATTTCCAGTTCTTAGCTTCTTCCTAGCTATTTCAAATTGCGAGATGTTACAATATCTCCCCCTTGAAAACATTCGTCCTCGAATGAGATTACTCTTACTAGGCTAAAGGTGGTAACATCAGGTTCAAACACCCAACAAGCAAATGCAACAAACAATATGCTCATTTGTAAATAAATACTAAGAAAGGATTAGTACCTTGATCTGGAATTTCTTTGGGTTCGAAGAGATGTGGATATCTCTTCTTCATATTATTCCACCAATAGACTTCTCTCAAGACACGGTACATCTTGGTGGAACCCGGATCCTCCATGATCCTCTCTTGGGTTCCATCCACCATTGGTACACACAACCTACCTTGACGTCTCAACACACCATCTCCCCCTTGTTCAAAAGCTAATACTTTTTGCTTATGAACATTTGCCTTCAATTCAAGCAAGATAGGGTCTTAGTCTTTAACGCCTTTACTTCTGACACTAATGATGATTCTGTCACGACCCAAAACGAGTCGTGATTGGCACCCACACTTAACCTCCTAAGTGGGCGAACCAAGGAACTTAAACCTCAACATATATCAATAATTCAACTCCAAATAACAATAAAATGCGGAATCTCAAAACTTGTTAAAGTAACCAATCAAATCAACCTCTAAAGTCTATTACCAGTTATCCCCAAAACCTGAAAGTCATCACATCAAGGACATCTAATATTCAAATACTAAGTCTAAGAGTATTAACGACACCAAAATAAATGAATAAAATAGTTTATGTCCAAAAACTAAGGACATCATGCCATGACCAAGAGAATCTAACACGAGCTGGAATGAATAGCTCACCCTGGAAGCTGATGTGCTGGAGACTGGCTAGAGCTGAGGGCGAGTCGAAGTCACTGATACTCTCACTGCACTCCACAAAAGGAAAACAAAGAAAAAAAAACACAAGTAGGGCTCAGTACAGGGCAACATGTACTGAGTAGATATCACCCGCCAACCCAAAATAGAACTAATATGTAATGAATAATAGTATAAAATCAACTATGACACTTAGCAGGTGGCAAGCAACAAACACATGAACCAGTGTCAACAACACTAAAGTAAGTACGTAATCGGTCAACAATATCAAGATCACACATGAGGACTCATGCCTCCAAACCATACTAATTTGGGAATTGAGTTCTTTGAGATTGAGTACATTAAGTTAATTCAATGTATTTTTCCTTTAATATTACCATGTCGGAATGTTACACTCCGATCCAATTATACCGTGTCGGAACATGACACTCCGATCCAAAAAATACCGTGTTGGAACGTGACACTCGATCCAATTATACCATATCGGAACGTGACACTCCGATCCAAAAATACCGTGTCGAAACGTGACACTTCGATCCAATTATACCGTGTCGGAACGTGACACTCCGATTCAATTATATCGTGTCGGAGCGTGACACTCCGATCCAATAATACCGTGTCGGAACGTGACACTCCGATCCAATAATACCGTGTCGGAACGTGACACTCCGAACCAATTATACCGTGTCAGAACGTGACACTCTGATCCAATAATATCATTAAGTTATCATTTATTATCACCACTTTTCAATTCATTAACAATATTTCATTAAGCCTTCTTTATTCAAGGCATCACTTCAATAGAGAGGGTTCAAGATTATAAATTCCACGGTCTCAGGATTTCAGACCAATCACAAATCACACAACCAAGCTACACAACCACACAATCAAGTACATAGAGAACTTCACAATATCACTCAATGTATATCAATCGCTATTAAGAGTCTATCTATCAAGTAGAATAAATCATAACCTACCTCCACCGAAGAATCGAAGTCAAGCAAGCTACTTCTCCAATGCTTTTCCTTTCCTCAATGCCTCCGAACTTTTCCAATCTATCAATTATATATGCATAATTTGTAAGTTAACGAGTCTATAGACACCCATGTTACTATATGTCTAGCCTAAACCCGAAAATTCACCCAATTCTATAATCAATTTTTCCTAATGTTCAAACCTAAGGATAAACCTTAATTTCTCCCAATAACATAACCTTAATAATATTCAAATAATATAATACACTCGATATTTAATTATCTATCTCAATAAGTTACAACTTAGATTATAATGTGATAACATATAAACAGAATCGCGAACATCAAAGGTCACTGCGTTAATATCAGTAACTAGGATACATAATTTATATCCTGAATTGAATTTGGCATATTCTATAATAATCAAATCTTTAGGTTATCATTATCTCATCATTGCCAATCATCATGGCAATTATTACCCACCACTATTTGTCTCCCCCAAATCTTAAGACTAACATTCTAACCAAAGGAAATTCAATAGTTTCACTTCAATTCCAGCGGTCCAGCTACAACAATATGAACCCTCATCACGTTAGTTTATCATCTGTTAATAAATATTCACGTGTTCGCCTCTTTCTTTTTAACAATTAACCTTATAAT
>JAJOOE010017544.1:0-16042 GCA_036250405.1 Solanum raphanifolium
AGGGTATGGGACTTCTCTTGCACATTGCACTTGTGGGATCCTAAGAGATGGTTGTAGTAGTGTTCTCTTATGATTATGATGATTATGACTTATGTATGATGAAGCTATGTTATGTATGATCATTATGAATATGGTAAGTTATGATGAAATATGATCTTATGAATGTATGCATGAAGTAGGTTGCTCAATATGATACTTGGCTTTGAATAGGGTTATGGGGTTCTATTCTTTGCATTGCACTAGTATTGCTTGGGTTTTCTACATGTTGGGATGATATTATGTTGGTTTGGACTACGATGCTTACTTTGTGTGCATATTGGATTTACTTGGTAAAAGCATGTTTTGACTAAATGTCCTTTTATGCATGTTTCAATGGTTTTTATGCATAGTAGCCATACTTAGTATGTGTGTTATACTAACCCATATTTTCTGCCTTTTCCCCAAACATTTAGGCTCGACCCATTGAGGATTCAAGCTTACTTCTCAAGACACTTGGAGTTGCTTCCCCAAGTTGGTGAGTCCTCAAGTCCGAGGACAAGACCCTATGATCTAGCTTCTATGTTTAGTTCTTTGCTTATGCTGAAAGACATTGTTGTACTTTCCTAATTCAAGACTTCTTATTGATGTAAGGGCTAAGTCCCATTTTTTATACTTCTATGTCTAGATGGTACATTGTGACGAAGTTAGATTATGTTTTTCATATATGAAGCAAAGTTGAACTTCCAAAGTAAAAGTTTTAAATTTTCCATGATTCATGACAAATGCTAAGGGCTTGTATAAGACCTCTTCGAGGTCGAATACGTTGGTAACGACTAGGGGGTGCTCTCGGGTCGTTACACAGTCACCCCTTCTCCGCGTCGCGGAGAGGATATAGAGTCCTCTGCCTCAAAAATATTTTAGCGACCAACAATTTAATTCCATCTTTGTGTCCCGCCAATGTTCTTTGATTTGGGTCTTCGCCCATTCTTGTGATCAACTATCTTAACCCTCATAAATCATTGAGAGGTCCTACATTCCAAAGCATAACCCTTGAATCCATAATTCAAATTCAAGGTAGAGTTAAAAGTTGAGTCTTGAGAGTTCTTTCGGACATTTTGAGAAAGTCCCTTTGAGTCCTTTGACGAGTCTTCTACAACTTCTAATAACTTGTTTCAAGACTCGAGTAAGTGAGCATGAGAGTGGGGAGAATGTATTCATGAGTCTACACTATCACCTAGATCCTTCGTATCATGAACCATAACTCTTGAATTCATACTTCACATTCAAGAGAGAGTTAAGAATAAAGTTCAAGAAAGTTTTTGAGTTCACTTGTGAATCCTTTGAGATCCACTATCGATTTGAGTTAAGTTTTGAAAAGTAAGTATGAGAATGAGATGATTAATATACCTGAGTTCCTTATTGATATTTTGACCCTTGAGTCGAGTCGTTCATGCTCATAACTCCCGCATGAACTCCATCAGTTTAGTATCTTTGAAAGAAGTAGTATCTTCAAGTTCTAAGTCTTGAATATTGAGTTCCTAATACCCTATGAGATTATATTTAAAATCATGGCACTATTACATGTTACCCATGAAGTCCTTGAGTTGAATTGTTCATGCCCATAATTCCGCATGAACCCTTTAAGTCGAACAGTCTTGCGATGAGAAGTACATTTGAGTCCTTGAGTTGAGTAGTTCATGCTCATAATTTTGCATGAACCCTCTGAGTTGACCATTCTTGAAATAAGTAGTGTTAGTGAAGTTCTTGAGTTCCAAGTATTGAGATCTATCTATGGTTATGGAAAACCTTGCATCGAGTCGTTCACGTCCATAATTCGGCATGAACTATATTTTATGAAGTCATTTACAAATGTTTTAACTTTGTTTTAAGACTTAAGGTTTGAGTTCAGTAAAGAGTAAAGTTGAAGTTCATTTCTTCAAAAGTATATGGGGACTATGCATTCCCAAAAGAGTTTAAAATGTTTTCACATTTAAATAAGAATGGAAAACTGAGATTTTCAAAAGAGCCTTTGAGCTAGTGTTTCAGTAAAGAGTCTTTGAGCTAGTTTTCAGTAAAGATCCTTTGGGCTAGTTTTTAGTTAAAGAGTAAATGCTTTCACAATAAAGCAAGAGAGGAAACCTTGATTTCCAAGATAGCCTTTGAGCTAAGTTTTTGAGCAATTATCTCAAATCACAGAAAGAAGTATGTTTTAAACATAAAGAGCTAGTATCATATTTTGGTAGTAGTATTGAGCACCGATATGGGGACAAGCTTGAGTTCAGATAACTCACGTATACATAAACCATGTAGCCATCGATATGGGTAGACAAGGGTCACACTTTTTAGATGAATCCTTTTCGCAAAGACTAGTGGATCCACTTTGTAGTTCAGGTCCTATACCTGTGGCGGTATAGGATGCGCTGGCAGCGTGAGGAGGATCGATGTATCATCACAATAGCTCTTATGTGATGGTTGTCGGTTAGAGAAACTCCCACAGCAGTATTTTGTATTTTTATATACATCAGATTATTTGTATTTTTACATACATCTCAGAGTTATATGTATCTTTGCATATACACAGAGTTGGCATCACGTTTTTAAACAGCTTTTCTTTATATTGCACATGTTTTAAATTGCTTTATATTGAAATGAGTTTAGTTATATTGAGTTGAGTTGATCCAGGTAGTTCTTCAGTTCCTTTCAGATTCTTTTTAAGCTTATGTTTATGCTTTAGAATTCCTCTTACATGCTCGTACATTCCACGTACTGAGCCAATTGGCCTGCATCTTCTCATGATGCAGACACAGGTACTCAGGATCATCAACAGGAGATTCATTGATACATCCAGGAGTTTGAGTTAGCTATGGTGAGCCTCCTTGTTTACAGAGGATTTCAGTTACTTTTCAGTTTAGTCAGGATGTCGTGGGATTTGTCCCAACTTCCATCTTTATCAGTTAGAGGCTTCATAGGTAGTCAGTATAGTTGAGAAGTCTGTATTATTCATTTATTTTATTAAATATTTTAAAGACTTAAGTTGCCTATTTTATGGCAAGTTCAACAATTTATTTTATTTCGAGTTTTCTTTGAGTTAAAGCTTTTTATTTAAGTTTCATGAATTTTATTCAATTTTTAAGCTTTTGCATTCTTGAGTTAGTCTTCCGCTTATAGTTAGCCAGGATGAGGGTTCGCTTGGGGACCAGCAATGGTCTTCGAGTGTCGGCCACGTCCAGGGTGTAGACTCGAGTCGTGAAAATTCCACCACATCGGCATCTATTTCTTCTAGAATCCAAGAAGCTATAGACGCACTTCTTACTGGCCTTCACCCTCCTTTGAATGTTAAACCATTGAGGGCCATCAGGTATAATCCATTAACTGAAACACAAAAATTGTTGTCGGACAGTCAGTTACCCATTGATATATTAGGCAATGAAATGGTCTTGCATATACGATCAGAGGCCCCTATTCTATGAAAAAAGATGTCATCAAAGATTTTTCAATCAACCTATTTGATTGAATTTAGGTCCAGTAACAAAGGAAAAGAGAAGTTTGATTTAGATGTTCGACCGAGCTCCCCATTTGACGGATGTGGTATTTCATACCAACCTACGTCGGATTTATTGGAAGAATATTCCAAGTGGATTTCTAAGGGCCTCCTTAAAACTCATGATAACAAGTAAGTTAAAATCTAATATTTCTCAATAGCAAAATATCATACCGTTTTCACTTGTATTGACTTGTAATATCTATATAGGAAACCAAAAGATGATAAATACAGAGCCAAATCATCTTTATTTGGATTTGGGCAGATGGACTTTGTAGTTGCATTTTCCAGGGATAAAAATTGGTTTTATGCCATAACTCAACCTAAAAAATGCTCGACAGATGAGGTACGATAAGAAAGATACATTATTAATATATTTATGATATATTGTATCAATATAGTCTTTATAATGTATAAACTCAAATCGTACTATATACATTATATTTACTTGTAATTGTTGGGCTCTATAATATTGACTAACATTTTGTATTATTTTTCATTTATGTTGCAGCACATAGATGTAGTTTTTAACTACTTAAGGAAGAAGTCAAAACTTCGCAGTCCCAATCAATATAGATTCACCACAGTCAATTGTTTATTCAAGACATATATCAATAAGGCACACACAAGGTACTATTGTAACCCTTCTGATGATAATTTAAGTACGCATGAGCACATGGAGCATGGGGCTGTTGTATCTACATTGGAGAGGTCAATTAAAAATATCATCAATGGATTTTCCATCTCGATTGGGTTACCGTGACATCTAGTATATGATGTTTACATTTTGGTAAACTCCGATGAAAAGTTCCATTGGGTGTTGGAGGTTGTTGCTTTAAAAGAGAGGTTCATATGTGTGTATGATTCATCATTGAGTACAAGAAAATAAGTACCATCTGCTGAGATAAAAAAGTTAGCGACAATGCTTCCATCTTACCTTCGTGACATTGGTTTTTTATGTCAACCGGAGCGAACCAACTGGTTATCATTAGATGCTTACAAGGACAAGGAAACTGGCCCACTCTTGGAACCACCACACGCATTTGAAGTTGAATTCATGCATAACATTATGCAACAAGATTGCGATAACTTGTAAGTATTAGTATGATATTGCTTTGAATCATAATTCATCTTCTTTATTGTTATAACGTATATTCTTCATTTTAAAGGGGCTGCAGATTATTTGTAGCTATTTTTGCTGAGTTCCTTAGCGATGGGATCCCTGTTCCATCCAATGGTTTTCGTTCAGATTTCTGTCGTACACGATATGCAGCCCTATTATAGGAATACGGTATTGAAAAGGCTAAGGCAGGATACGTTAGTCCACCAAGGCCTAAGAGTCAATTCACAGCAGCAGCTCAAGAAGATTTGGTTAATGTCGAATAGAGATTATCGACACTTTTTTGTAGTGTTATTGTTTTTTAGGTATATTAACTCTAGTTTTAGTGTTTTATGTTTTTATTGTTTTTAGATACTTGTACTCAAGTTTAAGAGCATTTCTCTAAAGAGTAATTTTTTTTTACTTCAACTTTCATTATTTTTAGTTGTTATTTACTGTATGGATTCTCATACATATTTGCCTTATATAATTTGATACAAAAGTTGGATAACTTTATGTATCAGATTCATTAATGCATAAGCACACAACATTATTTATTCTCGTTAGTTCTAGTAGTTGATGATACTCTGACACCTAACCAATGTATTGTAGTTTATAACTTCATTGTTGATTTGTAACGACTTGATTCCGTCGTTAGGGAAAATCCAATGGGGAAAGAATTGGACCGGAAAAACTTTTTGTAGTAACTTGGGATTTCCTACTCTAGTCCAGATTTGGATGAAATCTGAGTCAGTAAGGTCTAGGGAAATCTGGTAACAATTGGGCGATCTGATTTTGAATTTGATCATATGAGTAGATAGCTAAGACGTTAAGGAAAATGTATGACTTTACGGAATTGAATTCAGGTGAGTAGAACTCCCGAAACTTATATTAGCATGAATGGGTATTTTCTGAGTGTCATGGGATGAAAGTATGTTGTGAAATGGGGGTTTGGAATTCTTTAATTTTCTCATTGTTTCAGTGCAACTCATTGTGGTGGGATTATTTTCGCCAAGGCGGGGCCGTTGCAGCGGGGTGAGGACCGATGTGGCGGGACAGTCGCGATTTAAGTTGGAAATAAACCCCAAAATTGTTTTATTCTGCACTTTTTGACTTAGAGAGCTAAAGAACTACCTAGGTGTTTCTTGACGGTTTTCCACCATTCTTTAGGCTAAAGGTAAGGTTTTCACTTCCCGCATCCGTTTTTCAATCCGTAGAACTTAGTTTCTTGGGTGATATTGTTGGGGAAGGGTTTTTGGAACTGTTTGGAATGTGGAAAAAGCCTTAATTTGGGTAATGGGATCTTGGGTTGGCCTAGGCTTGATAATGTTGATTATAATCCGGGTAATTATGCCTCGTTTATATATCCTTGCGTTAATTGTATGTCTTAAGACCACGAACAAGCGGAAAGAATCCGGAAAGGGAATATTCAAGTGCCTTAGGGGATTCAAGACTAGATTCGAGGTAGGTGATGGTTGTGATTTCATGTTGGTGTGATATATGTTTGTAATTGCTCATTATAATGCATGTATGTATGCAAATGTTGCATTATTGATCACCCTAATTGTAAATGAGGATAATTGACTAATTGTATGCTATGAATCACCTCTTGTTGTATGATTGTGAGAATATACATTGTGATTGTGGTTTGTTGATTGGATCGGTTGCCACGTTTCGGCATAAACATTGGATCGGTTGCCACGTTCCGGCATAAACATTGGATCGGGTACCACGTACCGATACGCAAACATTTTGGGTGTGGGTTCCATGAGAGGACCATTGAATTGGATTCCTTGAGAGGACCATTGAATTGTGTTGTGTATCTACTTGTGATGATTACGTTTACGTTCATATCTAATGATGATTGATATTGGAAGACTGTATGTTGCTCTAAATTGATAACCAATGTGTATTATTGAGAATGTGGGATGCTACATTGATCCTGAAAAAATGACTAATATTGTATATGTTTGGTATATGCCTGTTTTATAATGTTGTGGTTACTTGCATGTGTTTCACTTATTGGGATAGCCGTGTGATCCTACCAGTACACTGTGGTTGTGTACTGATACTGCACTTGCTTGTTATTTGTTGAGTATAAGGCATCTTCAGGCGGCTATTGATAGACCTCAGCTAGGTGACTATTGAGTGTGACCGGATTCAAGGGTGAGCCAATTCTTTCGGGCTGCCATGGATCTTTCTTGTTTAAGTCCACTCTTTTTGGACTCAGACTATTGTTTTAGGTGTTTGTTTAGTTTCGGGGTTGTACCCCTTGTTCTTAGACTTGTCGTTAGTAGAGTTTTGGTACAATGACTTTCAGGTTCTAGGGATTGTTCTTCCGCATTTGTTTTGTTAGACCTTTAGAGTTTATGGGAACTCTATATAATTTCTGCATTTAAACCTGCTTCTGTATCTTTAAATGCCTTAGTTTTCATAAAAATATTTAGTTGGGTTGTAGTAATGGTTCTCCCATCGGAGTGTTAGGGTGGGTGCCAATCACGACGGTCTGTGTCGTGACATGATTATTTTATGTATTTAATTAATAACTTAGTTCTAGCTAGTTGTTTATTCATTCATGTTGATACATTGGGCAATTACTTGTAGTTAGTTGCTGGTTCATTCATTTATCTAATTGATAAATTAATTCTTACTTATTGTCATACATTTATAGATACACTTTATTATATTTTATATACTACTTTTTTCACAACCTAATTCTATTAGATACATCATTATCAACTAGATCATGATATATTATATAAAAATGTATCTGAACCATATCGAGTGGTACCATCTCACCAAACACAATCTCTAGTACATTATTATAAAATAGATAAAGATACATTATCTAAAAAAGGTATATGAAACATAATGTGTTACAAAAATGAACACAAGGTTGAAAATCAAAGCATTTCAAATTATTTTATCAAAATTTCACCAGCTAGTAGTAGACTGTAATGTTTTATCAAGGTAAAAGTAGAAAAAGTAAAAGAACTAAACATCTATGATCTCAAAATAATGTATCTGAAACATAAAACTATCCCCCAAAAAGAAGTTTGTCAATCTTCTTTCGGAAAGAAAGTACAAGTTCTTCGGTTGCGACCTTCTTGTCTACAACGTCCACAACAATTTATGTTTGTGCTTATCTTTTTATCTGGATTTTTTCCCTTCTTTTCCTTGGTCATCCAGGCATCCTTTGGTACCTAGGTGGAAAGACGATTTCTTCCAAAACAAACTTCGATACTGACCAATCCTCCTTATCCGACATTGCAACCATTCGAACTTCATACGTGTTTGCTAATGCAGCTGGTTTACAATAATCAGAGTAGTAGGGATGTATCTCTATAATATTTTTGTTGTTCAAAACAGTAATTACGTGTGCATAAGGTATCTTGTCAAGCTGAAAACTTCCATAGTTACATATTTTTCTCTCAAGGAAAACATTGTATCTTCACCCACCTTCACACACTGAATAAATAAATTCAGTAGACGGTACAACCTGCTAACATTAAAAAGTTGGACATACATCACATATCTATTAACTCAATTTAATACACACAACAACCAAATTACAATGAATTCAAGATATATGACAGTTTATATATTGATACATACCTTCATTTTTTAACATTAAAAAGCGTTTAGAATCAATATCTCTTCAAATCTCCTCCCTAACGTTTCCTTTTTGTAGGATGTTATTTCTCTATTTTTACAGTTCCAAGAACCGTATAGAGTTCTAGCTTCTTCCAAAAAATCTAATATAGGTAGTTGATGCGCCTCAACAAGGCAACCATTGATACATTCCGCTATGTTAGAAGCTATCATTCTCCCCCTATTTACTGTTGCATGAACTCTTGACCACTTTTCATACCCAGCATCCTCAAGGTACATTTTAACCCTGTTGTAAATTTTAACCACTTTAGCCATCAATTTTTAAAAATACTCTTTTCTATAAGTCTTGGCAATTGAATAGAACACATCACTTAGTGTGCTTTTGCTTCTCTTGAAGTTCGTAAAAACATTTTTCCAAAGGTTCCATATGCATGTAAAATGAGGAACATTTGGAAAAACAATACTTACACTCTTCATTATGCTTTCATTCTATCAGATACGACACACATTTTTCCCTCTCCCCAAATACACTTTTAAATAGTTGAAGAACCATGTCCATGAAAATCATTTTCCATGTCCACAACTCCATAAGCTAACGGCAATATGCATCCTACTCATAAATAGAGCACATGTTTGTTAATTTCTAATATACAACTATCCATGTATAAAGTATCAAATCCAATAAATCATTTTTACGAGACAAAAAATTATAAATTCTAATACATTAATCATACATGCCCCATCAAGTGTACTTCCTGATAAAAAAAGTTCCTTTGTAAGCTCCACCAAGATGTGCACTATCAATAACAACTACTGGTCTACAAAAGTCAAACCCTCTCATTAATGGCCTTAATGCTATGAACAGATACATGAATTCATTGTTATCCAACTTATGCATCCAAATATAAGAATTTGGATACACAATTTCCAACATATATATGTATCTAGGCAACTGTCTATATCCATCGGCAAGTTACCCCTTATCATCTCTAGTGCACGCTCATTAGCACACCATGATTGTTGGTATTAAATATCAATCCCATAGAGTTCTCTAAAATCATCAATTACATCATTTGGAGTATGAATTCTTTTTGTGATTGACCAGTTGAGGCGCTATCACACCACTAATAAATCCAATTGTAGCTTGAACCTTTGTTAATATCCTATCCCTTAACGGACATGTGTGCTCTGAAGTACCTCACTTTGAATATACCTGATTGTTTCCAAACAGATGCCTTCAATCTCTAAGAACACTCATCCGATAAACACACTAATACATAGCTGCAATTTTTCAGATACATTAGAAAAATGGATAATGGATACATTAAAACAATATATTCTCTTACACAATGATACACTAGTAAAAAAGAAATTCATATATTGATAGATTAACAAAAAAAAAAAAATTCACATATATCTGATACGTTATAGTAATAATACACTGACTCACAACTACAAAAACACATTAAATAGTAAATATACCTTAAATCATAATTGTATCAAGTTCAATGAACTAATGTAACATGATTTATAAATGCATATCTAAATTCAAAAATCCAAAAAAGGAAATCACATGTATCTGATACTTTAGATCAACATTACAGTAACTCACAGATATGATAACTCAAAACATATATGTCAAAGTTTAATGCATCAACCTTCTAGCCAGTAATGTATCATCAAGAATTGATCAAAATATAAATTCATAAATAAAAAATGAGTTTCGTACCTTCTGTTATCAGATCTTTTAACTCGGAAATTGAAGATATGTTATATTTTGTATTTTGCCATTATAGATACTAGAA
Source organism: Solanum raphanifolium (assembly GCA_036250405.1). NCBI lineage: Eukaryota > Viridiplantae > Streptophyta > Magnoliopsida > Solanales > Solanaceae > Solanum > Solanum raphanifolium. The sequence goes on from JAJOOE010017544.1 coordinate 10,037, forward strand.
TGGCTTTATCCTTATACAATTGATTCACCTTCACTACCGTACTATTTGTATCAGCTATGTAATTTGTTACCTCCATTTTTGGTATATAACACGAATCACCATATTTTTATTCCACCAAGTTAAGAGCATATTTCCTTTTCAGCAACTTCAACACAGACAATTTCAATAGTCGACACATCAAAACTTTGTATCTCGCAAACATTCTTATCACTTGTATCAATACAGAGGGGATACATAGCAAATCCAACCTCATATTTCTTCACTTCAATGTACAAATTTACCCTCATATCATTCCTAATAATTAGTAGAGATGAGTTTCATGCTACAATGTATCGAATATCAAATATTTTTCTATATTCATCAATATTCAACTCAGCTGAAACGGCTGAAACTAGATTCATGAAGGAAATATTTTCACCAATCACTATCTCATCACTCGTGTATCTTTCATATCTAACTTCACTCTCCCATACTCCTGAATGTCTCAATAAAATTGAAATATTCATTATATATCTGATCTGATTTACAACAAATATTTCCAATCTCACTCGAAAGTTTCTTCATTGAAACAGGGACAAAGTCAAACAAGATTTTGAATATTGAATTGGTTTGTTATTTTAGGATTCACGTTTCATTGACAGTAAGGAGGAAACTGAATAGCGTGAATTAGGGGATTTTGTTTTATTTTCTATTTTAAGCGCATAAGTGAAATATATAATGTATCACAATTAATGTATCCGAACTGACAGTTATGTATCCGAAATGTGTAAATTTTGAGGGATTAATGTAATTTGAAAACAAATAGGGATAGGATGTAATTTCATCATAACACTATGGGATTCCTAAAATTTATACTTTAAAGTTACATACAACAATAAATCTATTTCAATTCTAGAAAATAGAGAAATAATTAACTTATATTGTTTACTTTCATATTTTATTATGATACCTTACCTTAGAAGATTTGCGAATAGATATGAAAAATACATAAAAGAAATTAGAATTTCAGGTTTATTTCAGGTAGATGGTTTGAGTTGTTGCACCAACAATCACATTGGACATTGCATTTCAGGCAGCGAAGATGATACCAAATGTGATAATATTTGCAAGCAAAATTGTAAGGGAGGTCACTGCAAAGTCATCAGCAAAACACCTCCTAATCATTTTTGTCATTGTCTTTGTTAACAAATCTTTTAAAGCTTATTATATATACGCGGTTTCTTTAAAAGAGACATTGTTATGTTTCAGTATGCATATATTAAAAAATCTATAGTAAAATTCTAATTTTATGTTCAAAAAAGTATTATCTTTAACTTATTTATTTGAGTCACTTAATTTTTTTTTTCTCTTTGCCTCTAGCTTCATTTTCACTATTATGGTAACCAAGAGATAAATCGTCTATCTTTTAATATATTGTTTTAATATTATCCTAAAATCTATTTTAGGCATTGATATTTTCATTTTAGATCGCAAATAAAATTATGCTCTCAAATCAAATTAAGATAAATAAAGTGATCCCCACATTATTTATAAGAACACTCATCCTTAACAAAATACTTTGAATTAAGAGATAAACAAAATATTTTCTCAAATTTACTATGTTTATTGCAAACATGAACTAAAATTTAATCAAGAATGAAGACTTTTAAAAAAATTGATGTTAAATAACTCAAATTATAGAAATCGAGTTTTGAATGATTAAGTTAATGTAAAATCCAAATGTTGATTTGAAAAATCAACTTCAACAATGTAATACCCTATATTAAAATAAGGGCATATATGTCATTTAGCTCTGATTTCAAAAAAAAAAAATAAGTTGATTGGTTGTTGTTTGACCAAAAAGGTTTAGAAAATAAAACAAATGGGCTAAAAGCCCAAACAGAAATAGCAGCAACGCTGCAACTAAGAAAGAAAAAGAAAAGGGAAAATCTAGGAGAGGAAAACGCAATGGCCAGTTATCGTAGTTTCAGCGATAAGAAGCAATAAGTGCTTATTGTAACTTACGGAGAAAAAACTCAACTTTCCCTTCATGTACAATTTTACCTTGATCCTTAGTAGCTTCGCCAAAAAATAGACTCTTAATCTAGAAAATCTATTGTGGATGCTCTAATGTTATAACCAGAGGAATTGATTTGGACAGTAAGGTGTAATGTTGAAACAAAGGAAGATGTATAAGTTACGTAAATTGGCCGAAGTTAAGAGATTATGCATCAGATTACTCTTGTCCTAAATAATTAGAATATAGTAGGTTAAACGAAAATCAAAAAGTCCAAAAGGGTTGGAAATATTTATCTTAGTCAATGAATTAAGCGTAATGAGGAAACTAACTCAGTATTGATATGAATGTGATTACAGATTGACCAAAAGAATTTGTATGGATTAATCGAGTGGCAAGCTTGGTAATTCAACAGGAGTACTGTGAGTAGTAATATGATCATAATTTATATTTTATAACTTGCATGATTTATACATCGTTCATAAAGTGAATGATTTACCAAAATGCTTTGAAACTTGCATATGGGACAAGTTTTCAGTTGATATGATACTGAAAAGATTATTTGAGATGATCTCATTTTTATAAGATACGATTACTGTTATTGAAAGAGTTTTATACTTATTTGAGAAATGGTATTTTGACATGTGATTGTTATACTTTGAAATTGTATGATTTGATAAAATTTAAATGTTTTGTTCGCTTTTGAAATGCTTCTACATATTAAAAGAAAAGTATAAATGAGAGTAGACCTTAATGAATCATGTAGCTAACGGCGGGTACGTTAGACATAGTACACCTTGTAGTTACCGATCACGGATTAAGCCCTTACTAGTAGGAAGATAGATCTGGCATACCGCTACCAATATCCCTCGAGTAGGTGTCACGACCCGAGCTTACACCCTGGACGTGACTGGCACTCGAGAACCATTGTTGGCCCTCAAGCAAACCCTAACCCTGGCTGACTACAAGCGGAAGACTAACTCAAGCATACATAAGCATCAAATTGGAAGAAGTGCTTAAAACAATTTACTGAATCTCAAAACTGAATTGGATATACTAAGTATGAAACATATGTTTAAATAAAACATCTGAAAACTGAAATACTCTCCAAAACTGTCTATCTATGAAGCCTCTACTGTACAAAGGTGAGTGTTGGGAGAGACCTACGACTCCTCAAGAGAACTACTAGTAACAACTCATTAAAATGGAGTCCTCCAGAAGCAAGGAGTTATTACTCAAAAGCTGACGAGCAGATGAAGTGATCTCAATGGACTCTTGTTGAGGATCCTAAGAACCTGTATCTGTATCATTAAAAGATGCAGCTCGAATGACATCAGTACATTGAATGTACGAGTATATAATATAGTTGAATAAAAAATAACATAATGAAAAGGATTATAGTAGATATAGATATATACTCAATTGAATGTAAAGAAATAAAGAAGTGAAATCATTTAAATCTTTACAAAATGCTTTCTCATCTCTAAACTCAACATATTAAGTGATATATAAAAATACACTTTTAACTCTATTGGGAGATTCTCTAACCGACAACCATCACTATGAGCTACGTGATGATACAACATCTCGTCCATGTTGCCGGAACTGTCCTATACCCTGCCGGGATATAGGACTCCTCAACTAAGTGGATCCACTAAGCTATGCTTAAAAACAATAAGTAATCTTCTAAGAAGTATGACCCTTTACCCATATCGGTATACATGATTTATAGGGGTTGTGAGTTGTTTGAACTCTCCCCCATATCGGTGCTCAATAATGTAACACCCCAGAAAAAATTTGAGCTAAGACTCGAACCATCCTTCATTGTGGGTAAAGGGTCATACTTCTTAGAAGATTACTTATTGTTTTTAAGCATAGCTTAGTGGATCCACTTAGTTGAGGAGTCTTATACCCCGACAAAGTATAGGACAGTTCTGGCAGCTTGGGCAAGACGTTGTATCATCACATAGCTCATAGTGATGGTTGTTGGTTAGAGAATAGCCCATAGAGTTATATTGTATTTTGATATACAAATTGAGTTATTATTGTATTCTTCAATACATTGAGTTGTTATCTACTATTTTAAAAGTTTTCCATATATTGCATCTTTTATTGTTGCTTTATCCAGAGTTGAGTATCTAGAGTTGAGTATCCAGAGTTGAGTATCTTATTATTGAGTTGAACCTTATTTTCTCTAAGTTGAGTTGAACTATGTTTCTTTGAGTGAGATGAGTTGAGTTGAGTGAGTTGAGAAGAGGTAAGTATGATTCTTTTCCATCAGTTCAAACATATGTTTATGCTTTAGAATTCTACTTACATGCTCGTACATTTCATGTACTGACGTCATTTGGCCTGCATCTTTTATGATGCAGATACAGGTATTCAGGGTCATCAACAAAAGTTTTGTTGATACCACTTGTAGTTCCAGTCAGCTTTGCTGAGCCTTCTTATATTCCGGAGGACTTCACCTTTATCTTACAATTAGTAGTTTTGAGATGTCATGGGTCTTGTCCCGATATCCTTCTATAATAGTAGAGGCTTCATAGATAGACAAAATTGAGTAGCTTTCAGTATGTATCTTCCTTGAGTTGTTTTTACAAACTCTGAGTTATCTATTGAGTATTGTTCAGATTATTTTTAAAGTTGAGTTTATTGAATTTAATTCAGTTTTTAAGCTTTTGTATGCTTGAGTTAGTCTTCAGCTTATAGTCAGCCAGAATGAGGGTTCGCTTGGGACCTGCAATGATTCTCAAGTGCCGGCCACGTCTAGGGTGTAGACTCGAGTTGTGACAAATACTACTCCCAATAATATATAATCATGCTCATATGTTTAAAAAAAACATATTTCTTCCTCTGGTTTGAGATAATTGCTCAAACTACCCTCTTAAAAGAGGTAACTACTCTTGAAATAACTTTTGAACTCATAACTCACTTAGAAATCTCAGTTTTTCTTAATGTAAAAATTGATGTCTCTAGGAATACATAGTCCCCTTATACTCATACTTGAAAACTCTTTCTCAAAAACATTTCAAAATCATATTATAATATGATCATTGATAACTCGGGAAGTCATACTGCAAAAACATTGATGGTATATCTAGATACCATACTGCTTAAACATTGATGGCATACTCAATTGTCATACTAATCATGTTTTAGAAAAAATTTCTCAAAACTCAGTTTAAAACTGAAGTGTTGGCTTTAAAAAGCATCTCAAAATTTGTAACTCAATTCATATGGTTCATGTAGAATTTTAGACATGAACGACTCAAATCAGGGATCTTAATATCAATATGGAAGCTCAATACTCAGAACGCAAGAACTCAAGGACACTACTCATCTCAAGAATCTTAATGCATAACATATATCAATTCAATAATTATGAATAGAATTTCAAAAAGAATCCAGAACTCAAGAACTCAAAATTAACTTATCTCAAGAATACTCAAATCTAGGGATAGAATCCTAGATTTCTCTTTTACTGATTTGAAAGTAGATGTAGGGTGTGAGGACGAACTAGTCCAACACTATGATAGCCTTACGTACCTGGAAGAACACGGTTCTTAAAAACACTTGAAGAAGAACTTGATTAGAAACCTTGAAACCCTAGATTGAAGGAGAACAATCAATAAAATCTTTCTTGAGATTCTTGAATTGGTTTCTTGAAATATCTTGAAGAAGAATCTTGAAAAAGATTGAACGAATCTTGAATGGAGTCTTCTACTTTGATTTTTCCTTAGGGTTTGAGAGAGAAGAGAATGATGGATTAACAGATGAAAATCTGATTGTTTTGAGTCTTTAATTAGTAAAGAAATTTTGTCACGACCCGGGAGCACCCCCTAGTCGTAACCGGCGTACTCGACCTCGAAGAGGTCTAATACAAGCCTCTTAGCATTCATTCATCGCATAGATACTAAAACCATAAGGAATTTAAAACTTTCTTTACCAAGAAAACATTTCATAATTAAAAAATAATAATAGCAAGCGGAAGACTTTCTAGACTTTATACA
>JAJOOE010017545.1:0-17609 GCA_036250405.1 Solanum raphanifolium
TTTCACCCCTACCCTCGATCCCCCCGCCAGCCCCCCCCCCCACCCCCTGGCCCCACGTGCCCAAAAAAAATTAAGTTTAATTTCAAAAATATTTTTAATTTCAAAAATTATTTTTTACTCTAGTAAAAATAAAAGATATTTCTCAAAAATATTTTGCAGTGAACAACAAATAATGCAAAAAAAAAGGGGAAAATTGTTGAAAAAATAGAAAGAGGGTTTAATTGTCCTTTCAATGCTTTTTTTACTGTTGGGCCCCTCAATTTTTACATCTGACGCACCTAATTTGAGTGTATTTCACGCATTTTGCCAGGTAGAATCTGAGTATTTTTTTGTTTAAGTTTTGGATAGTTAAGGTGCCTATTTGTGCACTCAAAAAGTTAAAGGTCAAAGTTATAATTTGAAGCCAAGTTAAGGGTCTAATTTATTTATTATGCCTTTAAATTCTTACAATAAATAATAGAATAATGAAGGGAATAGTAATTGTCAACTTTTTTAATAGTAATAATAAATAGAAATATAGTGAAAATTACAACAATAAAAAAAAAAAAAAGATAAATATTTCACAAGTTGATTCTGCACTGATGTCCAAAGGAATATGAAATCGTGAATGTGCTGTCCTACCATTTGGTAATAACAAAGCCGTTATTCTGGAAGTAGCAACTGGAAGAACTATTTTTGATTCTGATCTCAACTTGGAAATTATTATATTCCATAAAAATATTTTTCTGGTACCACCATGTCCATTTATAAAAAATAGGCGGACTTTTTCATTTACAACTGATGTTATTATTGCTTCATAAGCTATCTTTTGGCAATCATTTAAGAGAGCGAATGATTTATCATGTACTTCCTTTAAGCAACCTTTGTCATATTCTAGTTCCTCATTGATAAGGCGATTCCCTGTGTCATTCATCAAAGTAGAATCTGGAAGTGGCATTCCATGTATGTCTTTCAAACTTTTTCCCATCTTCAGAAGTATGGTTTCTATCTCAAATAACGTATATGATTCAAGTTGTTTTTCAGTTAACTGTAAATCTTCCAATTGAAATCTCTTTCTTTGTAATGATGTTATATCTTCTGATAAAATTTCATAGTTGCTCCTCCAAAGTTTGGATGAATCAAATGAATTAGTATTGTCACAAACAGATTTCTCAGCTCATTTCCTGATGCCCAACATGCAGCTTCAGCCAAGCAGTCATTCCATTCTTTATCATCCTCCAATAATCCCAATGCGTAGCAATCCTCCTTATAAGTATCATACCAGACTCCATTAATTGTTCTTATGCTTTCAAAGGAAGTGCTTCCTTTCACAAAATTAAGTAGCATTCTCATGTAAAATAGTTCTCCACTTGCAGGATGTGCGAAGTAAATTCTACAAACTGACTTCTCCTTTTTTCTTCTAGTCCATCTTTTACCTGTTGCATCCCAGACTTAACGCGTAGGGAAATCTGAATATGTTAGGTCTCGCGCATCCTTATATTCTTTCTTTGCCTCAAACCATTCCGTGAATTTTGTTTTTACTATATCAGGTTTGTTTAGTATGCTTTCAGGACACCTTTCTTCTTGGAATACTATGGTGTTTTCTCCCTATAAATGGAATGGCAAACACTCAACTACTGGCTCTCTATGATGCATGTCAAATTTAAAGATCCTCCAGCAAGCTTCTGTAGCTAATATGTATCTACAATCTAGATATCTTTTGATCTCATCACGTTCTGTGGTAGTATCTGAACATTCTATACATTTTTGAAAGTTGGAGTAATGTCCCCAACCTTGATAATGGGTAAATACTACCATTGACAATATGTATTTGTGATGGACCTTGATACTTAAAAACATTTTTTAGGATGCTCGTTGAGTTGGTCATATGATTAGAAGCACCTGAATCAACAATCCAAAAGTTAGATGTAACATTATTACCTTGTAATCCCAATACGGAAAGGCTGACATGATCATTTGTTGTACCATTTCAGGAGTAAGAACTTGTCCTGAAGATGCATTATCAATAGTGGAACCATTTATCCCAGCATGAAAAATATTGACCCTATGATTTTGAGGGCGTGTGGGACACTCTTTGATAATGTGTCCTTGTTGTTTACAATAATTACGGAACTTCTTGTTACAATTTCTAGCAATATGACCATATTCCTTGCAACTGTAGCATTGAGTTCTAGTCATATCCCTGCCATTTCCTTTACATTGAGCAGTAAATGCAACAATGACGTCATTTTCTGTCTTGAAAGCGTTTTGTGTGACAAGACGTTACTCTACGCGAAGTAATTCCCTAAATCAAACATCCAAAGCGGGAGACGAGTCACGATTCATCAAGTTAGAGAGAACACTCTCAAAGTCGGAACATAATTTCATCAAAATTGGTCTCGCTTGCTTTGCTCATGAACTGCCTGAATCACAGATAGAGATTCAGTAGGTATTTTGGCATATACAATATCTGTAAATTCAGCCCATAAGTTCTGAAATCCAGAAAAATAATCCTAAACAGAAAGACCTCCTTGAGAGTAATTAGCAATTTCGTACTCTAACTGAAAGCATCTTGCGTAATTATCTTGGTTGTAAACCTTTTGTAAGTAATCCCACATGGCCTTAGCTGTCTTGTACGGCCTGAGATTAAGAACAATTAGAGGGCCAATCCACCCTAAAATCTATGTCATCACCCGAGCATCTTTAATCTTCCATTCACCTAGCTTAGTCGGATCAGTAGGAGTAAAATTGCTTCCATCTATATGGCCCCATAGTTCTTTGCCGGTGACAAATAACTAAAATTGAAACTCCCAAGAATAATATTTTTTTCTAGTGAAACGAACACTAAATGATTCAAAGTGATGTGAATTCATGCTTTTGAATAGCTATGAAAACTACAAAGACTCAAGAAAGCAACTAGAATGACCAAGAACAAAAGTCCTTGGTAGTAGGATTGGTTGTTGACGAACAATCAACCAAAAACCAAGATTTTTAATTTTTTTAGAAGAAACCACATATGACTCTATGAAACAGACAACCAAGAGAAGGCTCTAATACCATGTTAATTTTCTGCTGATGCTTCTCAAAGTGAGAGAGTCTTTCCATTATATAGAGAGTATAAAGATTACACATATCTAAAGATCTCTCATCTCTATCCCTAAAGATCAACTATTCTATCTCTATAAATCCACTTTTCAATCCCTCTAAATCTGCTTTGTTATCCCTCCAAAACACATATTCTATCACAATATTTATTTCTCTGATTCTACAATAAATCTATATGCTAATACTAATTTATAGCACTATATAATTACATTAATATATACAATTATTTAGATGTCTATCATGCCAACAACCCAGTGGCGGAGCCAGAATTTTCGTCAAGGGTGTTTATACTTTAGGACAAGTAAAAAAATAAACCCTGTTGGTCAGATTATAAAGATTGGCTATAAAATAGTCATACCTGAATTATTAATTTCTACATAGTGCTCCAAGTTGTTCATACTCTTTACCTGTTCAATATAAAATTAACCAACTATCCAAAATGAAAATTCTTAAAACGAAAACTTACAAATTATCAATGGATAAACTAACGAAGATGAAGTAGGACAAATATATTGACGGATAGTTTCATACACACCAAAATATGTAAAGTGGTAACTACAATTGCACTCGACGACACTTAATATCTTGAAATGTTTTCATAATACACTCATTAGAAACATCTTTAAATATTTTTTTCTCTACATAAGGAACTATGCAACCATCTAAGAATTCATCATCCATTCGATTTTGCAAGTCATTCTTGATAATCTTCATTGCCGAAAAATCTCTTTGAACTGTAGCAGTGAAAACAGGTAGAAGCAAAGCAAACTTCACTCAAAGAAATACGAGAGAATAGTTTAAATGCTTCTTTGTCTCAACCAACTTCCTTGAAAGTTCCCCAAGTCCACCCAAATTGGAGAACCTTTCATCAATATCACGAACATCAATAATGTAATTAACAAGTTGATTCTCAAGAGCTCTCATGTTGGACCTATCAAAGTCATCAGGATATAAATCAGCCATTCTCATTATCTTATTTATGTCAAAACTAGAAAATGAATCAATTGGATTCAAGCAAGATACTCCATTAAGAAAATCACTTGTCACCTCATTGAAATGGTCATTAAGTTCTTGTAGCTGCCAATCAATGATTTTATAAAACACATCCACACGATAATGGTGCAAAGTAGTACAAATAACTACTTTACGTCGTGATCTCCCAACATTAGCATATGGGTCATCAAAATTAGGTAATGAAATGCCATGCTTGATACAAAATGTGTCTACCTTTTCTTTAAGTGAATCCCATCCAATATTTTTTTTAAGAGAGGATCCCATCCATTGTCTCTTAAACAAGAATCATAGCATTTGCAATATCTTGCTCCTTTTTCTGTAATGAAACATTAAGATCATTTGTGATTCCTAAAACATCAGTCATCAAATGCAACAAAAAAATAATCTCAAACGTTTGACAACTTATGAGAAATCCCGATGCACTTGCTCTTTCTTCCAAAGTACTTGCATTTACAACAAGAGTATCAAGTACATCACCAATAGAGTTAAAGCTACTAATAAAGTTTCCAAATGACTTGTAGTGAGATCCCCAACGAGTATCACCAGCTTTAACAAGACCAAAATTTTTATTCAACCCTCTACCCGTTTCTAGTTCACCCATATCCACTACCATTCAGAGATACATTTTTTGAGATTCTCAAAAATTATCCACACGTTTAAAAGAAGCTCCCAACACTTTCAAAATATTTGAAATTAATAATACAAGTTCACCAACTTGAACATACTTTTTAGAAACCGCAACAAGAGTCAATTGAAGTTGATGAGCAAAACAATGAACAGAATGAGCCGATCTACTTTCTTGTCTAATCAACGTTTTAAGACCACTTAGCTCACCTTGCATATTGCTTGAACATCATAACATTTCCCACGTACATTAGATAAAGTCAAATAATGGTGAGGAAGCACATCTACAATTGCTTCCTTTTGAGATAAAACATTAGTATCTTTAATATGAACAAGTCCAATAAATGCCTCCATCACAAACCCCTTTTTCTCAACATATCTTAGACAAATAACCATTTGCTCTTTGCGTGGCACGTCTCTAGATTCATCAACCAATAAAGCAAAGTAGTCACTATTTATATCCTCTATTATAGCCTTAACTGTTTCAATCTTACACGCAGTCATAATATCTTTTTGGATGTCATGAGAAGTCATTTTATTATTTTTTTGAGCTTATTCTTGTCACACCCCGAGCCTACACCCTGGGGGGGACCGGCACTCGAGAACCATTGTTGGCCCCAAGCGAACCCTTGGCCTAGCTTACTTACTTAGCGAAAGACTTAACTCATGAAGAAAAATACTTTTAGAAGAAAAATACTTTTAAAGTAAACTGAACTACTCAATAAGCACTTAGAATGTATAAAGATAATATTCACTGGCCAAAATTGACAACTCAAGTCTCAACCATTAAAACAGGAAATATTAACTCAATAACTAACATCTGACTGTCTATGAAGGCTCTAAAACAACTAAGATGGATGTCGGGACAAACCCCACGACATCCTAATGAACTAATAAAATAACTTAAAGCAATAAAAAGATTCCTTCGAAATGCAAGGAGGCTCACCAACTGACTCTGGAGTGCTCACTGGATCAACGATGCGCTGTATGCCGATCCTAGTTACCTGTGTCTGTATCATAATAAGATGCAGGCCAACTGACATCAGTACATTGAATGTAGGAGTATGCGAGTTGGAATGCTAAATATAACATAGACTTGAAAAGAATCTGAAAAACTTACCTGGTTCAACTCAACTCAACATAAATGAACTCATTTCAATATAAAGTAGTTTAAAACAAGTGCAATATAAAGAAAAGCTATTTAAAACATGATGTCATGTCTGTGTGTATGCAAAGATACATATAGCCCTGAAATGTATGTAAAAATACAATAAACTGTGTATATAAGAATATAATTACTTATGTGGAAGTTTCTCTAACCGACAACCATCACGTAAGAGCTATTGTGATGATACAACGTTTTACCTCACGCTGCCAGTGTCGTCCTATACCTTGCCGAGGGTATAAAACTTGAACTACGAAGTGGATCCACTAGTCTATGTTAAAAAGCACTAAAGGAATCATCTAAAAAGTATGACCCTTTTCTACCCATGATGGCTACATGGTTTATGGGGGCTGTGAGTTGTCTGAACTCTCCCCCATATCGGTGCTCAATACTACTCCAAAAATATAATATTAGCTCTTATGTTTAAAAACATACTTCTTTCTGTGATTTGAGATTAGTGCTAAAAAACTTAGCTTAAAGGCTATCTTGGAAATCAAAGTTTCCTCTCTTGCTTCATTTAGAAAGCGATTACTTTTTTCTTAAAACTAACCCGAAGGCTCTTTGGAAATCGAGGTTTCCTTTCTTGTTTAAATGTGAAAACATTTAAAACCCTTTGGGAATACATAGTCCCCATATACTTTTGAAGAAATGAACTTCAAACTTTACTCTTTAATCTTTACCCAACTTGAACTTTAAGTCTTAAACAAAGTTAAAACATTTGGAAAAGACTTTTTGAAAACTTTAAAGAACTTCTCTTGACTTGCTTCTTAACTTCTAACTTGACTCTTAACTTTCCTTGAATTGAATTATGGATTCAAGGATTGTGATTTGTGATAGAAAGATCTCATGATGTTTAGGAATGATTTTAGATAGCTAAACATGAGAAAAGATAAAGAAATCACTGTTTGAGGGTGGGCCCGCGACGTGGAGAAGTATTTAAATTTTTGGTTCGAAAAAAACTTTTGAGGCAGAGCGGTCCGTGACCGCTCCGCAACGTGAAATGATTTTCCCCAAATCTGGGGAGCAGGTCCGCGACACGGAGGCACTGCCCAGATTTTCCCTACGAAATTTCTTCTTCGTTTTTCAGCTCTAAACCCTCTAAACTCCATTGGTTCTTTCCCCAAATACTTAGAATCATCTATACCCTCAAATAACATCAGATTCCACTTGAAAACAAAACTAAAAACGTGAATAACTCTCAAGAAAACTCCAACACAACCCACAAGGATTCAAACGAACTTCATCAAGAATTCAAAGGATTTACTTTCAAATCAATATACTTTGTTGAAATTGAATCAAGTTGGGCGCGTGGGTGAACTAACCCAACGCTATGTGATCTCACATATATTGTAGGGATCAGCCCCGATGAAATCCACAAGCTAAACCCAACGATCTTGCTTCTCTTCTCCTTTCTCCTATTTTTTTCTCTTCTCTCCAAGCCCTAGAGTATTTTGGTAAGAGCATAAACTGATATAATTATGATTAGTCCCTAACTTAATTACCAAAAACGTAATAAAATAATAGGGCAAGGAAAAGACAAAACTACCCTTTCAAAATCCGGATTGGACTTTCCTTATTCCAACAGCCCAACTTCCAAAGGGAATAACTCACTCATACAAACTCGGAATCGCGCAAACTAAGCGTCATTGGAAAGATCATTCCAAGAGCTTTCCTACCATATCTTGAAGTACCTCTAAATCATCCTGAGATAGAAGTTATGGCCGTTTGAAGTTGGCCAAAACTCAACTTATTCTAACTTAACCAAATTTCCAGATTTTCATTCTTTCCAAAAATGACTATTTCCAATTATTAGCTTCTTCCTAGTTATTTCAAATTGTGAGATGTTACAATATCTCCCCCTTGGGAACATTCATCCTTGAATAAGATTACTCTTACTAGGCTAAGGGTGTAACATGCAACATTCAGTTCAAGCACCCACAAGCAAATGCAAAACAACATGCCAACTTATAAATAAAGACCAAGAAAGGATTAGTACCTTAATTTGGAACTTCTTCGAATTCGAAGAGATGTGGATATCTCTTCTTCATATCCTCATCAGCTTCCCAAGTAGCTTCCTCAGCAAATTGGTTCCTCCAAAGGACTTTGACTGATGCTACCTCTTTTGTTCTCAACTTGCGAACTTGGCGATCTAGAATCTGAACAGGAATCTCCTCATAAGATAAGCTATCCTTGATTCCAATATCTTCAGTTTGTATGATCAATGAAGGATCGCACATGCACTTCTTCAACATGGAGATGTGAAATACCGGATGAACCACTGCTAACTCTTGGGGTTGCTCCAACTCATAAGCTACATTGCCAATCCTCTTGGATATTCGATAAGGTCCAATATACCAGGGACTAAGTTTCCCCTTCTTACCAAACCTCATAACACCCTTCATGGGTGAAACTTTAAGATATACCCAATCATTTACTTCAAACTCTAACTCCCTTCTCCTAACATCAGTGTAGGATTTTTGACGACTCTGTGCCGTTTTCAACCTCTCTTGAATCACTTTCACCTTCTCCATAGCTTGATGAGCCAAATCTGGTCCTATCAACCCTGATTCACCAACTTCAAACCATCTAATAGGAGATTTGCATCTTCTCCCATAAAGAGCTTCATAAGGAGCCATTTAGATGCTCGAGTGGTAACTATTGTTGTAAGCAAACTCAATGAGAGGTAGGTGATCATCCCAATTCCCTTTGAAATCAATCACACAAGCTCTCAACATATCTTCTCAGGTCTGAATAGTGTGCTCTGCTTGCCCATTTGTCTGAGGATGAATGACAGTACTTAAGTTCACCTTTGAACCCAAGCCTTTTTGGAATGACTTCCAAAACTGTGCAGTAAATTACGCACCTCTGTATGAAATAATGGAGACCGGAACCCCATGAAGTCTTACCACTTCTTGAAGATACAACTTAGCATAGTCTTCTGCTGAATGAGTAGTCTTTACCCGTAAAAAGTGGGCTAATTTTGTCATTTTGTCAACAATCACCCAAATAGAATCATGTTGCCTGCGAGACCTTGGTAAACCTGTGATGAAGTCCATATTAATCATTCCCACTTCCATTCTGGAAGTTCTATATTCTGAGCAAAACCACCGAGCCTTTGGTGCTCTACTTTAACTTGTTGACAATTTAGGCACTTAGCAACAAATTCTGCAATGCCCTTCTTCATACTATTCTACCAATACACCTCTCTCAAATCACGATACATCTTTATGGAACCCGGATGAATGGAAATCTGGAGCTATGAGCCTCCTCCATGATCCTCTCTTGGAGTCCATCCACCATTGGTACACACAATCTACCTTGATATCTCAATACGCCATCTCCCCCTTGTTCAAAAGCTAATACGTTTTTCTTATGAACATTTGCCTTCAATTCAAGCAAAATGGGATCTTGGTCTTGCTTTTCTTTCACTTCTGACACTAACGAAGATTCAGCCCCATTCATCACTACTACTCCTCCTTCTGTGGAATCCATAAGTCGGACTCCTAAGCATGCAAGTCTATGCACATCTTTCGCTAACTCTCTCTTTTCCTCTTCAACATGGGCAGTACTACCCATAGACAACCTGTTTAAAGCATCAGCAACAACATTAGCCTTACCTGGGTGGTAAAGAATACTCATGTCATAATCCTTGAGTAATTCTAACCACCTCTTTTGTCTGAGATTAAGCTATCTCTGAGTGAATAGATATTGAAGACTTTTGTGATCAGTGAATACATAAACATGAACAACATACAAATAATGACGCCATATCTTCAAAGCAAATACTAGGCAGCCAACTCTAAGTCATAGGTTGGGTAATTCTGCTCATGAACTTTCAACTATCTGGAGGCATAAGTTATAACTTTGCCATTCTGCATTAACACGCAACCTAAACCAAATCTAGATGCATCGCAATACATCACAAAACCTTGAGTACCATCTGGTAAAGTTAACACTGGGCAGTAGTCAACCTCTTTTTCAATTCCTAAAAGCTTTTCTCACAAGCTTCAGACTATTGAAACTTCACTGTTTTCTGAGTCAACCTGGTTAAAGGAGACGAAATTAATGAGAAACCTTCTATAATAGCCAGCCAAACCCAAGAAACTTCTAATATCAGTTGGAGATGTGGGTCTAGGCCAATTCTGCACTGCCTCAATCTTTTGGGTATCAACTCTAATTCCATCACCGGAAACTGTGTGGCCTAAGAACGCCACAGACTTAAGCCAAAACTCACATTTAGAGAACTTGTCATTTAACTCCTTATCTTTCAAAGTCTTCTGAAGAACTATTCTAAGATGGCTAACATGATCTTCTTCATTCCTTGAATAGATTAGTATGTCATCAATGAAGACGATAACAAACATATCTAAATAAGGTTTGAAAACTCTATTCATAAGGTCCATGAACGTTGTAGGTCCATTAGTTAAATCGAATAACATGACCAGAAACTTATAATGACCATAACGGGTCCTGAATGCTGTCTTGGGAATATCACATTTCCTTACTTTCAACTGATGGTAGCCAGATTTGAGGTCTATTTTTGAAAAACAAGAAGCACCCTGAAGTTGATCGAAAAGATCGTCAATTCTCGGAAGAGGATACTTATTCTTGATGGTAACCTTGTTCAACTAGCGATAATCTATACACATTCTAAGGGAACCATCATTCTTCCTCACAAATAAGACCAGAGCTCCTTAAGGAGAGATATTTGGTCGAATAAACCCTTTATTTAAAAGATCTTTCAACTGCTCTTTTAACTCTTTCAACTCTGTTGGTGTCATCCTATATGGCGGAATAGAGGTAGGACGGGTATTTGGAAGAACATCTATACCGAAGTCTATCTCTCTCAGGAGGGACTCCGGGTAGATCATCTGGAAAGACTTCTGGAAACTCTTTAACTATAGGAACTGACTGAATGTGAGGCATCTCAACACTAGAGTCATTAACTCGGACTAAGTGATAGGCACACCCCTTGGAAACTAACTTTCCCGCCTTAAGGTATGAAATAAAATGACTCTTAGGCACTGCTGAACTGCTCTTCAACTCTATAACTGGCTCACTGGAAACTGAAACTTGACTACTCAAGTTCTACAATCTATTGATGCATAACATGCATGAAGCCAGTCCATACCTAGAATGACATCAAAATCTACTATGTCTAACTCATCTAAATCAGCCATAGTACTCTTGTGATTGACGGAAACGGAACAATCACGATTGACTCTTTCTGCTAGAATAGACTCACCATCAAGTGTAGAAACACTGAAGGCTCAAGAAGTTTCTCAGAAAGAACATCAAAATTGAAGACTTGGATCATACCAGTGACAACATCTGACGAATCCTCTTGCTCTCAACGACTAATGATAGCATAAAGATGGTTTCCTTCTCCATCTTCCCTTGAAGTAGCTCATCTAGATGCATCTCTATCTAGTGGAGCAACTGAAGAAGACTGGGCTCTATTGCCCCCATTACCATTACTCTGTCTGCTCTTAGGACACTCTCTCATAAAATGACAGTTCTGGCCACACTTGAAGCAACTAGTGGAGCCATCACGACACACCCCTGAGTGGATCCTACCACACTTAGCACATACATGAGTCTTAGTACCCCCTTGTGGCTTACTACCTTGCAAATGCGCATGTCTAGTTGTATAGTTCGAAGAATTCTAACTATTGTTCTCATATTTGTTCCTTGGTGCAGGTGCACTAGCAGATGGTGGAGCAGGTCCTTTCTACTTATGTTGGAAAGAAAACCGGTTCACATTACTCTTTTGCTGCCTGGATTCATTCCCTAATTTCTTAGCCCTCTTATTCTCAAACTCTTCTCTATCCTTCAGCTTGTCCTCCTCAACTTGTTACACTTGGATCATCAGCCTTGCTATGCCCATGTCACATATTAGCATGGTTGCCTTACTTTCCTTATTTGATAGATGAGGCAACCCAACAACGAATAAACTCATCATGCTCATCATGTCAGCAACCATCTCTTTGTTTCTCTTACCTCACGAGGAAAGAAACGCCCCATGAAAGCACTCTTAAAATAGTCCAACTCACAATCGGTTACGCGTGAGCACGAGTTAGAAAGAAACTTTTTAGAGATAAAACTCTAACGCATGAAATGAGTATGAAAAAAGTAAAGGAATTTCCAAAATGTTGTAGCCTCTTAATTATAGATGTGGCGCGCTTCATACCGATAACTAGGACTCTACAGACATGGCTTCATAGACTCCCTAGGACTCTTGAACTCTGTGCTCTGATACTAAGTTTGTCACTCCCCAAGCCTACACCTTGGGCGGGACTAGCACTCGAGAACTATTGTTGGCCCCAAGTGAACCCTTGGCCTAGCTTACTTACTTAGCAGAAGACTTAACTCATGAAGAAAAATACTTTTAAAGTAAACTAAACTGCTCAATAAACACTTAGAATGTATCAAGATAACATTCACTGGCCAAAAGTGGCAACTCAAGTCTCAACCATTAAAACTGGAAATAGAAACTTAATAACTAACATTTGACTGTCTATGAAGCTTCTGAAACAACTGATATGGATGTCGGGACAAACCCCACGACATCCTAATTAACTAATAAAATAACTGAAAGCAATAAAGGGAGTCCTCCGGAATGCAAGGAGGCTCACCAACTCACTCTGGAGTGCTCACTAGATCAACGATGCGCTGGATGCCAATCTTAGTTACCTGTGTCTGCATCATAATAAAATGCAGGCTAACTGGCATCAGTACATTGAATGTACGAGTATGCGAGTTGGAATGCTAAACACAACATAGGCTTGAAAAGAATCTGAAGAACTTACCTGGCTCAACTCAACTCAACATAACTGAACTCATTTCAATATAAAGCAGTTTAAAACAAGTGCAATATAAAGAAATGCGAAAATACATTTAACTCTGAAATGTATGTAAAAATACAATAAACTGTGTAGATAAGAATACAATTACTTTTGTGGGAGTTTCTCTAATCGACAACCATCACGTAAGAGCTATTGTGATAATACATCGTTTTGCCTCACGCTGCCAGTGTTGTCCTATACATTGTCGAGGGTATAGAATCTGAACTACTAAGTGGATCCACTAGTCTATGCTAAAAAGCACTAAAGGAATCATCTAAAAAGTATGACCATTTTCTACCCATGATGGCTACATGGTTCATGGGGGTTGTGAGTTGTCTGAACTCTCCCTCATATCGGTGCTCAATACTACTCCAAAAATATAATGTTAGCTCTTATGTTTAAAAACATACTTCTATTTGTGATTTGAGATTAGTGCTCAAAAACTTAGTTTAAAGGCTATCTTGGAAATCAAAGTTTCCTCTCTTGTTTCATTTAGAAAGGGATTACTCTTTTCTGAAAACTAGCCGGAAGGCTCTTTGGAAATCAAGGTTTCCTTTCTTGTTTAAATGTGAAAACATTTAAAATCCTTTGGGAATACATAGTCCCCATATACTTTTGAAGAAATGAACTTCAAACTTTACTCTTTAATCTTTACCCAACTTGAACTTTAAGTCTTAAACAAAGTTAAAACATTTGGAAAAGACTTTTTGAAAACTTTAAAGAACTTCTCTTGACTTGCTTCTTAACTTCTAACTTGACTCTTAACTTTCCTTGAATTGAATTATGAATTCAAGGATTGTGATTTGTGATAGGAAAGATCTCATGATGTTTATGAATGATTTTAGATAGCTAAATATGAGAAAAGATCAAGAAATCACTGTTTGAGGTGGGTTTGCGACGCGGAGAATTATTTAAATTTTTGGTTCGAAAACAACTTTTGAGGCAGAACGGTCCGTGACCGCTCCGTGACGTGAAATGATTTTTCCCAAATCTGGGGAGCAGGTCCGCGACGCGAAGGCACTGCGCAGATTTTCCCGACGATATTTCTTCTTCGTTTTTCAATTCTAAACCCTCTAAACTTCTTTCCCCAAATACTTAGAATCATCTATACCCTTAAATAACATCATATTCCACTCGAAAACACAACTAAAAACGTGAATCAATCTCAAGAAAATTCCAACAACACAACCCACAAGGATTCAAATGAACTTCATCCAGAATTCATGGGACTTACTCTCAAATCAATATACTTTGCTGAAATAGAATCAAGTTGGGCACATGGGTGAACTAACCCAATGCTATGTGATCTCACATACCTTGTAGGGATCACCCCCGAATAAATCTACAAGCTAAACTCGACGATCTTGACGAATCTTGCTTCTCTTCTCCTCTTCTTTTCTCTTCTCTCCAAGCCCTAGCGTATTTTGGTAAAATCGTAAACTGATCTAATTCTGATTAGACCCTAACTTAATTACCAAAAATATATATATAATAGGGCAAGGAAAAGACCAGACTACCCTTTCAAAATCCGGATTGGACTTTCCTTATTCCAGCAGCCCAACTTCCAAAGGGGATAACTCACTCATACTAACTTGGAATCGCACAAACTCAGCGGCGTTGAAAAGATCATTCGAAGAGATTTCCTACCATATCTGGAAGTACCTCTGAATCATCCTGAGATAGAAGTTATGGCCGTTTGAATTTGGCCAAAACTCAACTTATTCTAACTTAACGAAATTTCTAGATTTTCATTCTTTCCAAAAATGACTATTTCCAATTATTAGCAAAGTATATTGATTTGAAAGTAAATGCCTTGAATTCTTGATGAAGTTTGTCGTTCTTGAAGGTTTAGCTGGTGGATTTCGACAAGGGTTGATCCCTAAAGAGGTATGTGAGTCTTTCATAGCGTTAGGTTCGTTCGCCCACGCGCCAATCATGTTTATTTCAGCGAAATTTGTTCTAGAAAGTTGAAAGTTGATGAATCTTGAATGGAGTTCTTGAATTTGTTTTCCATTCTTGAATTGGGCTGAATTGAGAAGTTTCTGAGATCTTTGAGTTGAGTTTTAAAGTTGTTTTGAGTTAGGTTCATAGGTACTTATGCTGGATATTTGAATTTAAAGAAAAATTGAGAGGACTAGTCGAGTTTAGGTGAATTGGGACTGGAAAACGAAAGAAGGAAAAAGCCGAGTGAATCTGGGTAGAGGGGCCGCGTCGCGGACCTGCTGCTCAGATTTCAAAAAAATCTCTTTGCGGAGCGGAGCGGTCACGGACCGTTCTGACTCAAAAAGTATTTTCGTGACCTTTAAAATTTAACTACCGCTCCGCATTGCGGACCCCTACTCATATAGTGATTTTTTTTTTTATCTTTTCTCATGTCTACCTATCTAAAATCATTCCTAAACATCATGAGATCTTTCCTATCATAAACCACAATTCTTGAATCCATAATTCAATTCAAGGAAAGTTAAGAGTCAAGTCAAGAGAAGTTCATAAAGTTTTCCAAAAGTCTTTTACAAATGATTTAACTTTGTTTTAAGACTTGAGTTTTGAGTTCAGTAAAGATTAAGTTGAAGTTCATTTCTTCAAAAGTATATGGGGACTATGTATTCCCAAAGAGTTTAAAATGTTTTCTCATTTAAACAAGTAAGGAAACTTTGATTTCCAAAGAGCCTTTGAGCTAGTTTTCAGAAAAGAGTAAATGCTTTCACAATTAAGCAAGAAGGGAAACTTTGATTTTCAAAGAGCCTTTGAGCTAGTTTTCAGAAAAGAGTAAATGCTTTCACAATTAAGTAAGAAGGGAAACTGAGATTTCCAAGATAGCCTTTGAGCTAAGTTTTGAGCAATTATCTCAAATCATAGAAAGAAGTTATGTTTTTAAAACATAAAGAGCTAGTATATTTTGGGAGTAGTATTGAGCACCAATATGGGGGAGAGTTCAGAGAACTTCGAGCCGCCATAAACCATGTAGCCACCATGGGTAGAAAAAGGGTCATACTTTTTAGATGATTCCTTTAGTCCTTTTAGCATAGACTAGTAGATCCACTTAGTAGTTTAGGTTCTATACCCCCGGCAAGGTATATGACGTCCCTGGCAGCGTGTGGCAAAACGTTGTATCATCACAATAACTCTTACGTGGTGGTTGTCAGTTAGAGAAACTCCCATAGAAGTAATTATATTCTTATATACACAGTTTTATGTATTTTTACATACATATCAGAATTATATGTATCTTTGCATACACACAGAGTTGACATCATGTTTTAAACAACATTTCTTTATATTGCACTTGTTTTAAACTGCTTTTTATTGAAATGAGTTCAGTTATGTTGAGTTGAGTTGAGCCAGGTAAGTTCTTCAGATTCTTTTCAAGTTTATGTTATGTTTAGCATTCCAACTCGCATACTCGTACATTCAATGTAATGATGCCATGGCCTGCATCTTATTATGATGCAGACACAGGTAACTAGGATCAGCATCCAGCGCATCGTTGATCCAGTTGAGAACTCAGAGTTAGTTGCTGAGCCTCTTTGCTTTGCGAAAGATCCCTTTGGTTATGTTTTGTTTAATTGCTTGCTTATTTCAATTGTTAGGATGATCGGGGGTCTTGTCCTGACATCCCTCAGAGTTTAGAGGCTTCATAGACAAAGTTAGTTGATGTTAGTTCATGAGTCTTTACTTTTCCTTTTTAGTTAAGTTGAGACTTGAGTTGCCACTTTGGCTATGAATGTTTTTTATTACATTCTAAGTTATTTATTGAGCAGTTCAGTGTACTATTTTAAAAGTATTTATCTTGAGTAAAGTCTTCCGCTGAGTAAGAAAGTCAGGCCAAGTGTTTGCTTGGGACAATAATAGTTCTCGAGTGCCAATCCCGCCCAGGGTGTAGGCTCGGGGCGTGACAAACTTTCCTCTCCGCGTCGTGGACCCATCCTCAGATAGTGTTTTTTTTTATCATTTCACATGTTTAGCTATCTAAAATCATTTCTAAACATCATGAGATATTTCCTATCATAAAACACAATCCTTGTATCTATAATTCAATTCAAGGAAAGTTAACAGTCAAGTCAAGAGAAGTTAATAAAGTTTTCCAAAAGTCTTCTACAAATGATTTAACTTTGTTTTAAGACTTGAGTTTTGAGTTCAGTAAAGAGTAAAGTTGAAGTTCGTTTTTTCAAAAGTATATGGGGACTATGTATTACCAAAGCGTTTAATATGTTTTCACATTTAAACAAGTAAGGAAACTTTGATTTCCAAAGAGCCTTTGAGCTAGCTTTCAGAAAAGAGTAAATGCTTTCACAGTTAAGCAAGAAGGGAAACTTTGATTTCCAAAGGGCCTTTGAGCTAGTTTTCAGAAAAAGAGTAAATGCTTTCACAATTAAGCAAGAAGGGAAACTGAGATTTCCAAGATATCCTTTGAGCTAAGTTTTGAGGAATTATCTCAAACCACAGAAAGAAGTTATGTTTTTAAAACATTAAGAGCTAGTATATTTTTGGAGTAGTATTGAGCACTGATATGGGGGAGAGTTTAGAGAACTCTGAGCCACCCTAAACCATGTAGCCACCATGGGTAGAAAAAGGGTCATACTTTTTAGATGATTCCTTTAGTGCTTTTTAGCATAGACTAGTGGATCTGCTTAGTAGTTCAGGCTCTATACCCTTGACAAGGTGTAGGACGTCCCTGGCAGCGTGTGGCAAAATGTTGTATCATCACAATAACTCTTACGTGATGGTTATCAGTTAGAGAAACTGTCACGACCCAAGCCTAGGGCCTAGACGTGACATGGCGAATGAGGAACCCGAAGGAACCCCAAACAAGCCTCTCAAACTTGTCATCACACTTCATCGGTCGCGGAAGTACATTCAACATTAATTAACGGGAA
>JAJOOE010017546.1:0-16753 GCA_036250405.1 Solanum raphanifolium
ACAACACTTCTTTACCTATTCTCAATATTTCCCTACTCTTTTACTAAAATACAAAAATCCCTTATTTTCCCCCAATTCAACTTAACCGGATACTTTATCAGTTTAAGTATCTGCCCGTTATTAATTAAAGTATCTGCGCTGCTATATTATGCATCCGCCCGTTAATTAAGTATCCGTGCTGCTAACAACTTAATAATTTAAGTATCCGCCCGTTATTAATTAAAGTATCTGCGCTGCTATATTAAGTATCCACACTGCTATATTATGTATCCGAAAAACACTAAAAAAAAGGGATTTTTGGTAATTAATGAAATAGTAGGGAAAGGAAGTAATTTCTTTCTTATACTATGTCATTTGCCTAATTTTTACATGAATTTTATAGGCAGGTCCAGCAGGTGCAAGGCCTATTTTTGAGTCATTTTAAATTTAGGACAGGTGGACCAAAGGGCCAATTTAATTGGATTTGGGCCATATCCCAAGTCTAATTATTTCCTTTCCCTTTCTTGTTATTTATATTGTATTATTTGACTAACTTTGTTCATTTTATGGTTTAATTTAATTAAATTCTCATAGATAGCCATTTCATTTTTTTATCATACTCAAATTAAATATTTATATTTTATACTTAACTCTATTTTTAATATTGGTATTGTGAACACTTAGTTTATTTTCCCTTTAGGACAATCCCCCTTAGTCCTATTTTCCTTAAAGATAATTTATAATAATAACAACAATAATAGGAATGCAAATAAATAAATAAAAATAGTAAATAAATAAAAGCGAATTTTTTTTTCTTTAGTCAATATTTTTTCAAAATTAATCAAAGTCTTTTTAGTCAAATCGTCGATCAACCGCAAGTTATCGGACATTCTGAGGGCCTAACACCTTCTCGGAACGTATATTGAACTTCGAACCCTTTTATTTTCAAGTGATCTTATCTGTTTAGGTCTGTTGAAAAACGTAAAGTTTTTTCTTGATTTTTACTAAACATTATGTGGCTACTCTGTTTCTTTTGGAAATTCGATTTCTCTTAAACTATAAGTTTAATCGATTTTTTGAAAACTTAGTCGTTTTTCTTTTATTTATATTTTTGAGTAAAATAGAAATGACGACTCTGCTGGAGATTTAATTAAGTTCTAACCATAAGATTTGACTATTTGATTAATTGTGATTAATTGTTGAATTGCGTATTTGTGCTTAATGTGTTTAAACTGCTATAACTGTCATTACATGTCATGGCATCTTTCATTGTATGTATAGTATATTAAAGGATGGTTTTGCGGAACCGCAGCCAAACTTTTTTACACTCAACCCTTTTTCCGGAAGGATCGGCAATTTATTGGTTCGTCATGCGTCCAATGGTTGTCGTGAATTCCAGCCTAAATTGTCTGCTTGGGTTCCCGGTCTTTCAAAAGTCACTCTTAGTTAACTAGCGTAGAGCGAAACCAAATCCCAACTTTTAGCACATTTTTGAACTAAGTTGACCCAACACCCAAGGCGTGTTGGGCACATAAAAGCCCACCTTGTGTCTATTTGACCCATTTATCAATAAAAAGACAATCATGCTTACGTGTTTAATTGAAGGATGTATATGTCATTTTAAACAAATTAATTATCTAATGGGGGTGGGGGACACTTACCTTTGTCTGTTTTTCTTGTAGGATTAATCCAGTACATAAGCCTCTGAGAACCCGAATGGTGACCATATCTGACCCTTATCTCCAAGTTTGGTGAAACTTCATGAACAACGGGGACAAGAGAAAAGTTCAAAGACACATAGGCAATCTCCCGTCATTGATGGAAATGATGGCTTGGCCCGGTTTAATTGGAACAATGGTACAGTTTTGGGACAGCGACAATATGGTATTTCGGTTCGGGGAAATGGAAATGACGCCAACTATTGAAGAAGTCCTGGCAAGTTACGAGAGTGTTGGCATGTGCAACAAAAGTAGGTTCCAACCCGATACGAATATCCTTTTCCCAAAAACATGGGATTTTAGCAAAATTAAAGAAAAACTGTCACTCGTCAAAGCTGATTGGATGGACAAGCTGCTTAGGACAAACATTCCACTTCGAAAGCTTTATTACCGATTCGGACGTGCAAGAGCCTATGAAAAGTTCAAAGAAGAGTTTGTCTCAAAAGAAAAATGGAAGGAGACACGTCATCTTGCCTTTGCAATATGCCTCCTTGGGACGATGGTATTTCCCCAGGGACAAAACTACACTATCCATCCAAATGTAATAATGGTCACTCATGCTATCTTTTATGGAGTGGGCTACGGGTCAGCAACCAAGTACTACACTTTGGCACCCATGATCTTGGCCGACATTTATAGGGCTTTGGACAAGTGTCAAAGCGGAGAGCGTTTCTTTCAGGGATGCAACCTGATACTTCAGTGGTGGATGATGAGGCACTTGATCAAATTACATAATCCAGAAGAACCAGACCCGTTGAGACGATCAGACGAACTTGCAGGTCACGATTGGTGGATGTACCATAATCATTGCAGCAAAACTGGAGGTCTAAAATTCTGGTATCCAAGACTTCAAGGGCTAAGAGAAGAAAATGTCCAGTGGTCAATAGAATGTCTAGTGGTGACAAAGCAAATGGTGATTCGGGATCAAAAAACCCCTTACTTGATATTTGCCGGATTAAGAGGGACTAGACCATATGCTCCCGGTCGAGTCCTTAGACAACTGGGAGGGAAACAAGAGATTCCCCAAATCGCAGACATGAGGAAATTTGCAACCAATCATGAAAATGGACGAATCTCTTATGCTGAAGACATACGTAGAACATGGAAGACTCGAAGAGTATTGGGTGAACCGGTACCAAACAGATTCCGTCCTGAATGTTCTAAGGATTACAAGGAATGGTTGAAGAAGAGCCTTGTCGGAACTATCGAGCCTGGTCCAAATGTTCCTCATATTATTGCAGATGTTGGGGCCAAGCATCAAATTCGGCTTCATCGACTCCAAGAGAAGTATGACAAGAATGAGTTGGACCATTAACGCCGACATTCAGAGGACGCCAAAGTCATAGCTCAGTTGAAGCAAGAGCTACGAAGAGCTAGACAATGCATGTCAAAACTAGACGATAGCATAGAGCAGCAAATTCAGTCGGTCGAGAGGTTCAGACATTAAGAAGGGGCTCGGTTGGCTAGAGATCACCTATGGGCGAACAAATATGCTATGTGGGAAGAGGTCAACATCACCAAGAGGACCTGACTTAGTGAAGGATCATGATGAGCTTGAAGTTTGTTATCATCCCCAGCGTGGGATTGCTCTATTTGTACTTTTCTTTGTGATTTACTTTTCGAACTCATTTCCCATTTTATGTTTGTCAACATTTTGAACGCTATTAATGAAATATTTTAGGGGATAATGAATTGGCTTAAAAAGACATACACATCCTTCAATTCGCTAGGTCTACCCTTGGCACAAAAGGGTCACATGCATGTTTAGGACGCGATATTTGTCTGTTTACTTGTGTACTTTAACTGTTTATGTGGTGCGTTGCTTTGAATGAGAATAATTTTTAGCCCACTCCTTTTCGAAAAATTTCCGAAAATCCCTACAATACCAAATACAAGTCACTACCAAATGTCCGACCAAAATTCCATGAGTCTTTAGTTTCTCAGCCAGAAATAAAATCCTACTACCAAATCCTAAAACATTACTCTGTCATCTCAGGAAAGGTTAAATTGTTGCTAAGATGGAAAAGGGCAAGAATTTCGAGGCGGAGACGACTGAGGAGAACTTAAGTATGAAACTGCATCGATTCAAACAAGAGATTCGAGAAATGGGTGAAAGAAGAATAGAAGTAGAACTAGCCACCGCAGTTGTGTAAGCCAAAAGTGCCGCACTAGACGCGGAGTTAGCGGCTAAGATGGCAAGATACGCTATCATGAACGATGAGACAATTTCTATGCGGTAGGAAAATGATGTCTTCAATAAGGATATAACCATGGGGCTTCAAAAAATACGCAAAAAATGCTCTTTCTTCGGTCAAGAAGCCAATAGTGGCCCCGAAGACACTCACCTTGGAGCTACTGAAGAAGATACTAGGGAGGAAATTGTCTATAGGCCTCCTCTCCAGGGACGGTAGAAAGAAGGGAATGAGAAAATCATCCTCGAAGCATATGAGTTTACCCCCCGTGACTAATGCAACAGTCAAAAGAAGAAGCTTTGATGAAGGCACCACCTATCTTTTAGGAGCTTTATTGCATGTTTTTCTTTCACTTTCCTTGTAATCAATCAAATGAATGAACGAAAATGAAAATTTCCTTTGTATTCGAACTACGTAGGGCCTAAATTATCCTTAGGAGATACGTAGGCAGTCTTTCAAGGCCCGACCCCTATCTTTTTAAAATTTTCTTTTCCCCCTTTCATGCTACAAGGAAACATTGAATTCACGTCAACAGATGCCGAGATATGCAACAAGAAGACCTTAGCTCAACGCAATTTAACCTTCTGACACACTAGCCCCAAAATAAAACGAGCAAAGTCCTGTTTGTTAAAAAAAATCAGTCCCCATTACTCATGGGTTAACGTGTCCTCAAACGAAGCAACTTTTATGTATTTACATGCTTTCTATGTGATATTTTGCATTATTTGTCCTGAATCAAAACTAACAAGCTTGCCTTTGAGTTATTTTCTCCTACAGGTAGTTAGAACTGATCTGTGTAGATAAGCTGGCTGAACACCCCTATTTTACAAGATCAAAAGGCCCTACAGATTCCTTCCCCAGTCAAAGTTCTCGAAAGGGAAAAGCAGCGATGAGTGATAACAATGAAGAGATTGGCCTTACCGATGTTGTCGTGGCTCAGCCCGTCATTGCTGACTAGAACGAACTAATTATGCAGCTGATGCAGCAGATCACTGAAATGAGGGTCGAAATGCAAAGGAAGCAAGATATGCCTAATCCGGGTTTTGCTTTCAATTTTCCAGCAGACGGAAGGCCTCCACTTCACTTTCCTCCTTCAAACGCAGAACAGGCTCAAAATCCACCCTCTAGTCCTGCTCAGAATCCCTCAATCATCGACTTAACCACCTAAAATCCCTATTATGCCTCTGTCTCTTATCAGACACCACCCCCTCCTCAGAATACCAACCTCCAAGTGCCACTTCCTCTCCAAAATGCCAACCTCCAAACTGGTCCACCCCTCAAAACCAAAACGTTAAAAACCCGCAAACATCCCTCCGTCACCAAAATCAACATACCAACCCCCAGACTTTCCCTCAAAACTACCAAACCACTCAAAATGTCCAAAGCCCCTCCATTGCTCCACCTCTACCTCAAAAAACCACTTTCAAAATCTCGCTCCCCAATGAGCATGACGCCAATGGTTCTGAGCTCGACCACTATGAGGAGTGATAGAGAGAGTGGAGGTCAAAGGAAGAGGCCGCTAAGCTGGATATGAAGAAAGAAATCCAAAAAGCCATAAAAGAGTTGCAGTGTATTCCTGAAGTCGCCGGTTTGAGTTATGAAGATTTATGCATTCATCTGAACTTGGACCTCCCGGAAGGGTTCAAAGTGCCAAAGTTTGACATTTTCAAAGGAATAGGGAACCCTTTAGCGCACCTAAGAGCCTACTGTGACCAGCTCGTGCGAGTTGGAAGAGATGAAGCTTTACTGATGCGGCTTTTTAGCCGAAGTCTGAGTGGAGAGGTTCTAGAATGGTTTACATCTCATGAAACGAGACAGTGGCCTAACTTGAAGATCTGGCTAAGGACTTTTATCAAATGATTTGCCTACAATGTAGATATCATTTCTAATAGTTATTCTTTGGAAAAATGAAGCCAAAATCAAATGAAAACTACAAAGAATTTGCATACAGATGGAGATAAGAGGCAGCTAGAGTTCGGCCTCCTGTGTCTGAGAAGGAAATTGTCGGAGTATTTGTGCGGGTTCAAGAACCCGAATATTATGATAAAATCATGTTGCTCGTTAGAGCAAAGTTTGCGGAGATAGTCAAAGTAGGTGAGACTATTAAAGATGGATTAAAAACCGGGAAGATTGCCCGTGTTGCTGCCTCGCCCGGATCCTCAGGTTTGTTGAAGAAGAAAAGACAAGATATGTCTTCTATCTCTTACGAGGGGAAGAAAATCCCAAGGAAATCCTCATCATACCAAGGTTGTTCTCGACCTTCACAGAGTTCGTACCCGGCTCGTTATGCACTGGATGATTACCAAAGTACCCCTCCCCCAAGTTATCAAAATACCCCTCCTCCCAGTTATCAAAATACTCCCCCTCCTAGCTACCAAACTCCTTCTACTATCTACCAAACTTCCCCTCCAGTTTACCAAACTCCACCTCATCACTACCGTAACATCGCCCCCAACTGTGCCCATGTGCAGACAAATTACCAAACTTCTCCCCCAACGTACCAAAACCAGCTCCACTTTACCAAACTACCAAGCTCAACAACCAAATTACCAAACCAACTCATACCCCAAATATCAAGCCCCCCGTCCAAAAGCTCCAAATTATCGTCAAATGCCTCCTCCGCAACAAGGAAATTACGATCCCCCCATCTTAGATTTGAGAAAAAGCCTGCTAGAAAGTTCACTCCGCTCATAGAAAGTTGAACAAAGCTATTCGAGCAAATAACTGCGGCAGGGTATATTCATCCAGTGGGGATCAAGCCGATTGATACTAGCTCAAAGTTTTACAGACCTAATCAGAGGTGCGCGTATCATTCCAACAGTGTTAGGAATGACACCGAGGACTGTATCAACCTGAAGCATAAGATCCAAGACCTGATTGACCAGAACGTGGTCTCTCTTCAGACGGTCGCGCCCAATGCCAATAGTAATCCTTTGCCAAATCATGGAGGCGTCGCTATTAGTATGATAGAGACATATGATGATTAGTGTGTGACAAAGACAATTGTACAAGATGATTGCTACTGTCATGTTCTAGAATGGTTTCAAACTAGGTTTCGGATTGAGGAAGCATTTTCAAGGAATTGTCGAACCTATCCAAATTCTCGTCAAAGAAGCAAAATTTGGTTTGGGATATGTCCCCACAAATGATAAAGTAGAGATGAAGAGCAAGAGTGTTGATCAAGGATTGGCCAGGCCAATTCCTCATATCTACCAGTCGTTCCCGATACGAGGATGTGTCAATGATGATGGTCTCGAGGAAGGAATCTGAGGCCTTTTTGAGGAGATTGATGCGGTCATCAAGGAAGAGGCTAGGACGTCGGGAATCCGCGATGAAGATCCTGAGGAGCAATTGCAAAATTGGGCCTCCACACCACTCTTGATTTCCCGCTCATCTGGGTAGAAAGGACATGTGTTTTGTTTATTTTTAAAATCGGTGGTAGTCCGCAAGAGGCCCGAAACCCACCCTTTATGCAGATTTTATTTGTTTGAAGTTTTTAAATTCCCTTGTGATGTTTAAAAAGGCAAAATGGCCCTTGGCCATGGCCAAAGTTTGTGTTTGTTTTTCAATTTAAATTAAAGCCTCTTTTATCAAAAAATTATTTACTTATCTGTTTATATTTTACTTTTCTAACTTTTTATGTTTATGCTTTCAGTAATAATAATTTAAAACCTGCTAATGTCATGTCATGAGCCGAACGAACGAAATGAGGCAGGTGATGATGAATACGAGGTGCATGAAGATGAAAATGAGGTACCCGAACATGTTGCCGAATAGTTTCGACAATTTGAAAATCAACAGAAGCCGAATTTAAAAGAAACCGAAACTGTGAATCTCGGAGATGAGGAATGTGTTAAAGAAGTAAGAATCAGTGTCCATCTGATTGAAGCTCAAAGAAGGGACCCGGTCCACTTGCTAAGAGAATGCATCGACGTATTTGCCTGGTCTTACAGGGATTTGCTAGGGCTAAGTACGAATATGGTGTCCCACAATTTGCCGATTAATCCAGATTTCAGTCCAGTAAAACAAAACACTCGGAAGTTTCAGCCTGAGTTGAGTTTAAAGATCAAAGAGGAGATTACCAAGCAGATCGAGTCTCAAGTAGTGAAAGTGACGCAATATCCGACTTGGTTAGCCAATGTTATTCCGATTGCCAAGAAAGATGGAAAGATCTGGCTTTGCGTTGACTATAGAGATCTCAACAAAGCAAGCCCGAAAGATAATTTTCCATTACCGAACATCCACATTCTCATTGATAACTGTGCTAAGAATGAGATGCAGTCATTTGTGGATTGTTATGCGGGTTACCACCAAATCCTGATGGATGAAGAAGATGCAGAAAAGACAGCTTTCATTACGCCTTGGGGTGTATATCATTATCAGGTGATTCCTTTTGGTCTCAAGAACGCTGGCGCTACTTACATGAGGGCCATGACGATCATCTTTCACGATATGATTCACAAAGAGATCGAAGTGTATGTAGAGGATGTCATAATCAAGTCCCGCGAGAGTTCGGATCAGTTGACTCACTTGAGGAAATTATTTGATCGCTTGCGTCGATACAATTTGAAGTTAAATCCCGCCAAATATGCTTTTGGAGTACCAGCTGGCAAGTTGTTGGGATCTATAGTCAGCAAGAGGGGCATTGAGCTTGACCCTTCCAAGATCAAGGCGATCCAAGAATTACCTCCTCCAAAGACCAATAAAGAGGTGATGAGTTTTTTGGGAAGGTTGAACTACATCAGCCGGTTCATAGCTCAATCCACCGTGGTGTGTGAACCCATTTTTCAGTTATTGAAAAAAGATGCCTCGACCAAGTGGATCGGAGAATGTCAAACTGCTTTAGATGCCATCAAGAACTATTTGTCCAATCCACCGGGGTTGGTCCCTCCGTGAGAAGGGAGTCTTTTATTGCTATATTTGTCGGTCTCGGATAACGCATTGGGATGCGTGCTTGGTCAACATGATGAGACTGGGAAGAAGGAGCGAGCCATTTATTACTTGAGCAAAAAGTTCACCCTATATGAGGCTCGTTACACTATTTTGGAGAGAACATGTTGTGCTTTGACTTGGATCGCTCAAAAGTTGAGACATTATTTGTCTGTTTATACCACATACCTTATTTCCAGGATGGACCTGTTGAAGTATATTTTCTAGAAAGCAATGCCGACCGGGAAGTTGGCTAAATGGCAAATGCTTTTGAGTGAGTTTGACATAGTGTATGTGACACAAAAGGCGATAAAAGCACAAGCCTTGGCTGATCATCTTGCGGAGAATCCAGTCGACGAGGAGTACGAACCGCTTAAGACTTATTTTCCCGACGAGGAAGTTTCATTTGTGGGTGAAGATATTTCTGAAACGTACCCTGGTTGGAGAGTGTTTTTTGACGGAGCGGCGAATCATCAAGGAAAAAGTATCGGAGCAGTCTTAGTGTCGGAATCTGGTCAACACTATCCTATGGCGTCTAAACTCCGATTTGATTGCACAAACAACATGGCTGAGTATGAAGCTTACATCCTAGGTCTGAGGATGGCCATTGATATGAATGTTCACGAGTTGCTGGTTATTGGAGATTCAGATTTGCTGATTCATCAGGTTCAAGGAGAATGGGCTGTGAAGAATCCAAAGATCACACCATCTGTACAGTTTATACGGAAGTTGTGCAAGAGATTTCGCAAGATTGAGTTCAGTCATACTCCCAGGACACATAATGAGTTGGTCGATGCTCTTGCCACCATCGCATCAATGATTAAGCATCCGGATACAAGTTATATTGATCCAGTGGACATAAAGGTAAAATAGCAGTTTGTCCATTGTTCACATGTTGAAGCGGAACCAGATGGTTTACCTTGGTATTTTGACATCAAGAAGTACTTGGAGACCAAAATTTATCCTGAAAATGCAACATTCAACCAGAAGAAGTCGATACGCCATATGGCCCTCAGTTTCTTTGCAAGCAGGGAAATCCTTTATAAGAGGACTCCAGATTTAGGTCTTCTTAGATGTGTTGATGCTAGTGAAGCTGCAAAGTTTCTGGAACAAATACATGCCGGAGTTTGTGGTACTCACATGAATGGGCTCACTTTGGCGAGGAAGATCCTTCGCGCCGGTTATTTTTGGATGACTATGGAGCATGATTGCTGCAAGTTTGTGCAGAAATGTCATCAATGTCAAGTCCATGGAGATTTAATTAGGGTGCCGCCTCACGAACTCAATGCCATGAGTTCACCTTGGCCTTTTGTAGCTTGGGGCATGGATTTCATTGGTCCAATAGAGCCAGACGCCTCTAACGGACACAGATTCATTTTAGTTGCCATTGACTACTTCACCAAGTGGGTGGAAACCGCTTCGTATAAGTCGGTGACCAAGAATGTTTTAGCTGATTTTGTTCGTAACAATTTGATAAGTAGGTTTGGAGTACCAGAATCCATCATTACTGATAATGGAGTGAATCTCAACAGTCACTTGATGAGAGAGATATGCGAACAATTCAAGATTACCCGCCGAAACTCAACCGCTTATCGTCCCCAAATGAATGGAGTTGTCGAAGCTGCCAATAAGAACATAAAGAAGATTTTGAGGAAAATGATTGATAATCGCAAAGGTTGGCACGAGATGTTGCCATATGCTTTGTTGGGTTACCGAACGACTGTCAGAACATCGGTTGGAGCTACTCCATATTTGCTAGTATATGGAACAGAAGCAGTAATACTTGCAGAAGTTGAAATACCTTCATTAAGAATCATCCAAGAATCTGAATTAAGTGATATTGAATGGGTTCGCAAGCGGATTGATCAGTTAACATTGATTGATGAGAAGAGAATGGTTGCTGTTTGTCATGGACAACTGTATCGACAGAGAATGATTCGTGCTTTCCACGAGAAAGTAAGAGCCAGAATGTTCGAGAGTGGTTAGTTAGTCCTCAAACACATTTTCCCTCATCAGGATGAGTACAAAGGGAAATTTGCACCAAATTGGCAAGGACCCTACATAGTTCGCAAAATGTTATCCGGAGGTGCCTTGGTCCTATCGGAGATGGATGGCACCGAATGGCCGAAATCGTTCAACTCAGATGCTGTCAAGAGATACTATGTGTGAAACTTCAGTTTGTATTTTTGTCGTTCCCTTGTAATCATTTATTTGCTTGTAATCGCTTTGTTTAGAAATTTATCTCTCTTGTAATGAACTACGTCTGACCTGAATTCTCAAGAATGAGATACGTAGGCGGCCTATGTCGGCCTCGGTCACCCCCATTGTCATTTTAATATTTCCTCGAATTTGAACTACGTTCGACCTGAATTCTCAAGAACGAGATACGTAGGCGGCCTATGTCGGCCTCGGTCGATTTCTTTGTAATTTTCTTATTTTTGTTAATCCTCAGAGGGGGAACTACGTTTGACCTGATTCCTGCCTCAACAGGATACGTAGGCGCCACAACGGCTCGGTCATACCTCTCATAAGATTTCTATTCTTCCTTTACAATAGAAACTGGGACATAATTTTTGAGAGGGACTCAAAAATTATCAAGAAGAAGATCTCTCCAACAAAATCAAGACTGAAGTTACTTTAGGATTTGCAACTGGGACATAATTTTTTAGAGGATCTCAAAAATTCCGTGATTTGCTCGCCAACGGTTAAGGATAAGCCAAGACGGTTAACTGGGA
Source organism: Solanum raphanifolium (assembly GCA_036250405.1). Taxonomy (NCBI): domain Eukaryota; kingdom Viridiplantae; phylum Streptophyta; class Magnoliopsida; order Solanales; family Solanaceae; genus Solanum; species Solanum raphanifolium. The sequence continues at coordinate 11,554 of JAJOOE010017546.1, forward strand.
CAAATTTTTTGAGGATGGCCTCAAAATTTCAATACGGTTTATCGGCAGTTTAGAGCAACTTTGAATACTTCCCAACAAGTAATCAGATAGACCTCGAGGCATCGACTTCAAAGACGTTCACTAAGCTTGACGTGATATGACACTTGGTAGTGACCTTTTCCAAACATTATTTTTGGAAATTTCTTTTTCTTAAAACTTTTCTTTCGTGTTTCAATTATTTTGCATAAAAATATTTTGTCTTATCTATCAAGAAGCGGGAGATTGGAGAATTCAACCGGAGATAGCGAGAGAAGGAACAAACAACCAAAGAGATCAACACATATCAGTTCATTCAGCCCCGGACCGAAAGGTGGGCGTCTCAATCTAAACCAGCCTTGTCTACCAAGAATCAATACATCGAGAAAGTAGCATGTCGAACTAGAATGCCCAACTAACAATTTTTCTGTGTATGCAGGTCTATAGGTTGCCTCAAGATCAGCATATTCTTCCATTCAATGAATATGGAGGATATCAAAAGGGCGAGGAGCTCCCTAAAATTGACAATTTTTCTGTGGATGCAGGAAATATTTTATGTTTCTTATATCAAAGATTTGGGAATATGAATAACATTATTTCATTCAAATTCTCAACAAGGAGAGGTCCATAATGAACATTGCAACTATGTTCAGAGATGGAACAAACGAAAACCATGAAGAGAGCAATATTTTTATTTTCCAGTAACCAAAGATATCTGGAAGACTTTCATAAGAGAAGAGGTCATGCATAGCAAGAGAAAAAGGTCATGCATAGCAAGATGAGGAAGTCATACTTCGCATAGAAGTCATGCTTAGCAAGAAAAGGAAATCATGCATTGCAAGAGAAAGTCATGCATCGCAGAGAAATCATGCACAACAAAAGAGAAGGAAATCATGCATAGCAAGAGAAGGAAGTCGTGCCTCGTAGAGAAGTCATGCATAGCAAAACAAAAAGGTCATGCATTGCAAGAGAAAAGATTCATACATCGCAAGAGAAAGATTTACCCATCACAAGAAGATCAACATCGACTGCATCATTTTTCTTTGCAAAAACGGCATCAAGAGAATCATCAACAATGACATCAATAGAACTGTCAACATATAACATCAGCCTATTTTATTACTTTGACATAAAAGGAAGAGTACATTGAAGATTATATTGCAAATATGAGACATAAGCTTTATTTGCTTTACGTCAAACCCGATGGAACTGACGTCAAATGTTCAAGGAGATCAATTAAGTGTCAACACGGTAAAAGACACTGTCTCCCATTTGAATTGCATTTTGTATGCTAATGAGTTTATCTCAGTCTCTGTTGAGATCATCCGAAAGGATGAATTCTCCAAAAACAAACCACAGGTGTGGACGACATCAAAAAGGATGCAGCACAACGTGGAAATTTTTCTTAGCAGCGAACTGGGACATAGTACAAAGAGGAGTGCCAAACTCTTGGGACGCGAGCAGAGGAGCGACTTCCACGATAATCAAACCACACCCCTACCAGAAGGCATGTGGGTTATCTCTGGGTTTGTCGATTTCAGTTTTGCATCCGGAAATTTTTAGTCTCTACCGAAAGCAACTTTCCAATCTGAGTGACAATGAACCAAGAGCTTTGGAAATTATGTCCGTGTAAGTTCTTAATTATGGGTATGAAGCACACCACATTCATGGCTAAGAGGTTGCAAGCCTCCTTTTCATACTCGACTTACTTTGTCGCTTTTCTAGAACCAAAGGTTATCTTGCATAATAGATTTCCTCTTCAACCGATTGAGTCGAACTACAAGCAGTCTGATTCCCTAGGTTGAGGGATATGTAGGCAGGATCAGTGTTGAAAATCTCGGCTGTATTCCACCATTCACTCTCAAATCTTATTCCCGAGCATTCCGGTCTCTTCATAATTCGATATCGGTATGACTTTTGAATTCTTTCAAATCGTGCGTTAAATCAAGCGTATCGAACTACAAATGGCCTGAATTCTCATATATCTTGATAAATGTAGGAAACCCACTTTCGGGGTCCGGCCATAATTCTTAAAGTCCGTACCAATTCCCTTTTCCTAAAAATGAAGACGTGGTCGATCAAAATTGGATTAATCAATTTCATTTTCCTCAAATTTCTTGCATCAATCCGGGTAAAATGAGGGACAGTTGTTGACACCCAATTTTGACCCTCCCCGATAATAATTAATTTCCGAGCTTCTTGATTTTCAAACGATTTAGAATAATTATCTTTATAAAATTCAAATATTTTTTAAGGTAATTTCAATGGGTTTTTATAATTTCTAAGTAATAAATACATTTCATATAATTGTGTATGTAATTAGTATATTTTATAAATATTTGAACATCGTCTCAAAAGATTTCTCATATTTAAGTTAAATGTTTTGTTAATTCAATTCGATTTAGATTATAGTCATAATATTGAGTTAATTAATTTGTAGCTAAATTAATTATTTTATATTTAAATTAATTATCTTATATCGCTAAAATTAAGAAGCTTGTTAACTAATTAATATCACTTTGTCCTATTTAATTACTAGCCGAATCTATCCTAATTAAGTTCGAATTGGCTAAGTCTTTGTAATGCAATTGTAGCCACTTCTTTACCAAGTTTTTCAACATGTATTAAAGGGCCATTTTTGGGCCAATATTTTCCTCAAATAATCTAGCCCATTCCTGCGTACAACAATGCAATACCCACATACATTACATACATACAGCTGCAGTACCAAACGACCCTACCCAGTTCCCTCTTTAACTCGGCCCAATCCCTCGTTAACAACAACAGTCAGCCCCAATACTCCCTAGTCCCTTCAATGTTCACGAAGAAACCCAGAAAATCCTCCAACGTTAACATTCAAACCCAATCTATTCCAATACACAGCGTTTACACGGAGATAGATGAAAAGGCATCAATATGCAGAACAGTCCATTGCGATTTTTGTTTCTTCTCCAACTTTCCTTTCGATTATTAATATCGCAGTACAGTAGTAGCAGCACGCGGTTGTCCCCATTTCCTCTTCCGAAATGGGGTTGAAGATCTCATAAAAGTATGTTTGCCTCTAATGGTGAAAATTTTTTGAAATTTGAGTTGGCCCCAATTTCTATATGTTGCCCCCCTAATATCAAACCTAATTTCCCCCTATATAACATCTTTTCCTGTTCATTCGAAAAGGAGGGAGATTTTTGAAAAAGGGGAATATTTTGAATTGGAAAATTTTGTGTTGAAGAAAAAGTATTGGGAAAAGCTCGGAAGAAAAGCAGAGAGAGGAATTTTGGGAATTTTTCTAAGGCAATAATCACTTCTACACTTAAAAATTTATATCTAACTTTCTGATTGTAAGTTCTGAGAATATCAACGCTTGAATTTCCTTAGCTTGCCATTCGTATTCTAAGCTCGTGGTAAAGGAATCGCCCCTCTCAGGCTCGTTGTCCTAGTCGCTGCCCGGAGAAAGGTAATGCTTCCTCCTTCATAATATTCTCCTCTTCTCTTCTTCTATTTTGATGTGATGTTTTCCATTGTCGTAAAATTCTCACTCTGTGGTTGTTTGCTGTTAGATGCCATTGGGTGGCTGATGTATTTAATATGATATATGCCTGCGCTTAATCATTTTCCATGATTCAATCATAATGTTGACTTAAATTTTAGTCGTTGTGAATCTAGTGCTGTTGTTTCTCTGTTTTCTTTGGTTGAGTTTGTTTTTCTTTTTCTTCGGGTGTTAACCTTTCCTCTCGAAGTTTGCGGGTTGTGGGTCTTTTATTAAACATGAGTTTTGCCTCTTGCATACTGGAAATGTTTTCTAAGAGTGGTGGAAACTTTATTGTTCTCTTTCCTTCCTAAGTCTTTGGTCTGTTATAGAGTCTTATGCATAATTTCCTTTCAGCTCAAGTTGGCGATGTGTTCTTGGCATATCTTTTCTTGTATCTAGCTAGTTAGTCATTATGTATTTTTATCTATTATTCTTGAATGTTACATGATGCTTTGAGCTCGGGAGTTTAATGCTTAATATGGCCAAGAATAGCTTGTTTAGTTCTTGGCCGGATTGAAAAAATAAAAAATAAAAAAATAAATAAATGAAATATTTTCGATACAATTTTGGTAGGTCTTAATGTTCAAAATCAGCAGCGCTGCCTGATAGATTCTTGTAGCGAGATCGTGCCCGTTTCTAGTTTTCTTGCCTGGTTACTTGGTTATATTGATGTACATCTATTTTGATTAAATGTGTTAGAAGATATACATATCCTAAAGAAGGGTCTTAGTGATTAGCTTAATTGTATTTCTTCCTCGTGCGATTATTATTGTTTAAACATATGATCAATTAACGGAAAAGGATCAAAATTGCCCCTAAACTATGTGAAATAGACCACTTATACACTTCGTTATATTTTGGGATAAAAAATGCCCCTGCTGTTATCCTAAGAGACCACAAATACCCTTAAGAGTTAACACCCCAAATTTTTATTGACGTGGCAAGCCACGTGGGACTAATCCTTCCACCTAGCGTTGCCAACAAGGATTCACTACAAAAGAACTAGACTTTTAGTAACAACAACGGTCACCACAAAAGCCCAGAAAACCGTCACTAAAAGTTTTTATCATTAAATTCTAATTTTGTGTTTTTTCCTTCATTGTTTTTAAAAAATAAAAAATGATATCGATTAAGTAGGAGTTTGAAGACACTGTAAGTTTTATTTTTATGTCATATGTAAATGTATATGTCACGACCCGAGAGCACCCCCTAGTTGTAACCGGCGTACTCGACCTCTCGGAGGTCTAATACAAGTCTCTTAGCATTCATTCATCGCATAACACTAAAAACCATAATGAATTAAAAACTTTCTTTACCAAGAAAATATTTCATTACAAAAAACAATAGCAAGCCTTTTCATCATTTCACAAGCCATCATGTGAAATGTGAACTTACCACTTATCATGCTTCATATCACAAGCCATCATGCACAACTAGTACCAATGTACAACACATGAACATAATTGACAAGCAAGCCTTTTCATCATTTCTTGACTTCTATCTCAAATTACCATTTCAATATAACATACTAAGTCAATGTTCACATATAAAACCATAGCCAACCGTATACATACTCAACATATATTCATATACAACCCATGCTTAACTTTAAAGGAACACATGCCATTTCATTACCATAGGACCTCTACCTAATAT
>JAJOOE010017547.1:0-19920 GCA_036250405.1 Solanum raphanifolium
AAAGAATTATCAATGCATGCAAAACACTATTCAAGACTTACTTATTTACTATTCATACTTTGTTAATCGCTTATGGTTCCCACAACCCTAGTTATGAAAGTTAGCTACTCATTATCTCAAAAAAACACAATCAAAATTTATTAAAATAAATATGGTTGTGTTAATCATAGAAAGTTAAGAACAATAGTTAAACTATCTTTTATTAATCACGAATACAAATAAATAATATAGGAGAAGAAAGAATAAACCACAATTCTCCGGCCTCCACGGCGGCTCTTCCAAAGTTTCTAAGCTAGAAGAAAATTTATATTGTGTCTTGTATCTTGGTTCTTGGCTTCCTTTTTAATTATTTATATGCACTATTTATAGATGTAGGAAACCCTAAATAAAATAATTGAGTCCAAATTAAATTAGGAATCCAAAACCAAAAGGAATTGGATTCCTTTTATTTTTCCCGCCGCGTGAATCATGGTGCTGCCGCCTCAACATATTCCTTCACTATTCACTTGCTGCCATGTGGTAGCAGCAAACATCAAAATTGAAATTCCTCAATGCAGCCGTCATTCCCATGTATATATAAATATATTATTTTATTCCATTTAATTCATTAAGCTGTTTGCTTGATTTCCTTCTTCAACCTTCCATCTTTAATTCGTTTTAGCTCCAAACTTCTTCATTTTTCCACCAATTTAATCCTACAAATAAAATACCCAATTTAGCATAATCCATCAAATTAATGCTCAAAAAGGACAAATATAAATAATAAATGTGAGGAAATAATGATTAAAAATATGTATTTTTAGCCTTACATCAATCATATGAATAGATAATACCTGCAATTCGGGGTTTAATCCCTTGATGAATAGATGAATCCTCTCCTCATCTATAGTCACCAACTGGGTAGGATATCTGGACAAGGCATGGAACTTTGCCTCATAGGCACCTACAGTAATACAACCCTGCTCCAAGGATATGAACTCATCTTTCTTGCCATCCCTCAGAGTCCGGGGCACATACTTCTCCAGGAACAGAGCATGGAACTGCATCCAAGTTAGTGGAGGCAAGAATGGTAATCTGCATTCCATATTGGCCCTCCACCACTGCTTACCTCACCTTGAAGCTGACAAGTCATGAACTGTGCTCCAAACGGGTGTACAAGGACAAATTTGTGAAGCCTCTCATAGCAATCCAGAATGAACTCATAGGCATCCTCACTCTCAAAACCATGGAACACAAGCAACTTCAGCTTCAAAAACTTACTCAACGTCCCATGCTTAGTGCCAGTCATCATTGGACCCACAAGGGGAATGAAGAAGGCATCAATGCCTAATGCTCCATCTACCCTGGGAATAGTAGCAGTCACGGGGTAATTGATCAAAGGTTGAGTAGATTGCAATGTGGGAAGGACTTCGGGGCTGACCAACCCCATTCGGAAAAGTCATGATCTGTTGAGCTAACACTAGGTCTAAAGGAGGAATGCATATATTCCTAGCTTATACATCCTCATCTAGTCCAACATCCTCCTCATCTTTGATCTCCGCATTCTATTCTACCTCTTCTTGGGGTGCAGGAGGATCCTCCTCCCTAGGAACACTCTCAGATGGGGCTCCACCCCTAGCGGGTACCCCTCTTCCTCGGCCTCTACCCCTTTCTCTTCCCCTACCCCTGCCTCGACCACGACCTCTTACTGCGGACTCCTCTTCTATCTGACGTCGTTGTAACATGTGTTAACCATGGACAGAAGAGTGAAAGAGATTATATACCAATTTGGATCACCTGATACCAATTGGAATTAAGTCATAGAACGATAGGAGAAGAAGATAGAGAGATTTCCTAAAGTCCTGTAGCCTCTCGAAGAAAAATACAGATGTCTCCATACTGTTCCACAAGACTTTACTAGAATCGTTTTGGTACAATGAGATCAAAGAACCTAGGGCTCTGATTCCAACTTTTTCACGACCCATACCGCCTTGATTGACACCCACACCAACCCTCCGATGGGAGAACCACTACTACAATCCAACTAAGCAATTTTCAGAAACTACACCATTTAAAGATTAGAAGCAAGTTTAAATGACTAAATAAATACGAAATTCCCATTAACTCCGAAGGTCTAACAAACCACTATCGCGAAAATTCAACCCCTAAATTGAAAGTCATTATACTAAAACTCTACTAATCAACAAGTTTAAGAAAATGGGGTGCAACCCTGAAAATTGAACATACGTTAAGTGTTTAAACATCTAGTCTGAGTTCGAAAAGAATGGACTAAAACAAGTGAAGGACCCATGGCAACCTCAAAGAACTGGCTCACAGTCGAAACCGGTATGGTAAATGGTCTCCTAGCTGAGGTCTGTCACCAGCCGCCTGAAGATGCCTTGTACTCAACAAAGAAAGAGCAAGTGCAGTATAAATACACGAAACCACGGTGTACTTGTAGGATCACACGGCTACTCTAGTAGTGTAATAAAAGCATGTAAATACAACACCGTAAACACACATATACAAAATGCATAATTCAATCATTATTTTAGGAGCAACATACATTTACCCAATAACCATGACATGTCATTATAAATGTAACAATCACAAGTGGTTTTCTCATGGAGGCAACATCCAAACGGTTAGTGTGTTAGAACGTGACACACGGTCCAATATACATGTGTCAAAATGTGACACCTGGTCTAATATATGTGTTAGAATGTGACACCCGATCAAATATATGTGTCAGAACGTGACACTCGATCCACACAGGATAACCACAGTCACAATCAGACCACAATGAACAGTGCACATAGACACAGTTGAGCAACAGGTTCATGGCATGAAATTGTTCACACATAATCATTTTAATTGATTCGGGTCGTGTTTCCCTATTCACACACATGCATACACACAATGAAGCAATTATCATGCATATATCACACAACAAGAAGTTGAACCATCACCTACCTCAAAACTTAGCCTGAATACTCCTAAGACACTTGAGCCTTCTCTTTCCGAAGTCTTTCAGGTTGTTCTTGGTCTAAAACAACTAATTACTACAAGGATCGATAAAAAAGGCCTAATTTACCCGGATTATATCAAAATATCAACCTAAGGCTGATGCTTATTGTGACCAACGACACTAATCTACGGTATGAGTGTCTACGATCGTCGATAGTATAGTAACCCAACTAAAGGTTGGGGTCGTGTCCCAAGGGAGTGGTTTTGAGAATTGATAGAAAAATAAATTTAATCTCTAACTAGTCGTAGCTAAAGACATTAACGAACAAAAACATGGTAAATTGAAGGAGGCGACACAAAAGTGTCAAATATCGATTGGGGGTTTTGTCACAAGTAGTAAAAACTGCAAAAATTAACAAGAAAATCAAGTATGGGGAAAAGTTCTTAGGGTGTGACCGCATTATAAGTTGATATAAATCGTTGGGTACATGCTTTCAATAGCAATTTTGTAAGATAATAGTGACTAGGCTAAGCTTTAGATGGAAATAAGTTCCCTCTCGGGCAACTTACCCCGTTTCAAATGGGTTCCTCTCGAACACCCATTTGCCGCCTGAAGACCACCCTACGCCTTACCCCAATCACACTCTTGAGCTGAGTGTTAGGAAATGGGACTAGGACTCACCCTCTCGGGCAGAACCTCATGTCGACCCACTCCTTAGGCCATCAGTCTAGTGGTCTTGGTTTCGCGACCTACCTCTCGGGAAAGCCGAAAACACATGGGTGGTTTTGTATTTGCAACAACAAACCCATTAAATTAAACCACAACCACTAGGTGAAATCACCATTAAAATACATCTACCCTATCAGCAAGCAAAACCCAACAACAATATCAACACATATTTGCTAAATCACACCCCAAGAATGAGATTTTTTAGCCACACATCAAGAAATACAAAAATAAACCTAAAATGATACTAAAATTAAATAGGTATAAGAAATTAAACCTTGATTTAAGAAAAGGAAGAAGAATGGAGAAAACCCACTTCCAACTTGGGGAAGATGAAATCCTTCTCTCTTCAAGTCTCCCACAAAACCCTCTCCAAACTTGAGAGAAAATATCTAAAAATGTACTATTCAATTCTTAAAATAATAATAATAATGGTTCGGGACTTCTAAAAATAATAAAGAGTTTAGTATTTATAGTCATCAGAAATTAGTGCAGGCGGAGAGTTCGGCGAGGTTAGTCGAGTCTGCCGAATGACTCAGTGACTCAACCTTCTTCTATCTCATCGCCGTTGAGTGCTTTCCTACAGCATTGTCACGTTTTGGACCATTGGGTGGTATAGTACTACTTCGCGGAACTATTCGGCGAAGCGCCGACTGCTCCTTTCATCTCCTCTTTGATCCTCTTCCTTCAGGCTTCGCATACTGGAACAAAGAGTAGAGTCTGTCCTTTTAGTGAATTGCCAAAGGTTCTTGGCGATGCTCATGCTTCAGCTTCTTCGCTCTTTTCAGCCTTTTTGTTTCTTTTTGCGCCTAAGTGTCCATGCTTCCACTAAAAGTTCAAATACCTAAAACTTAAGAGTTTTCATCAGATATTGAGACAAAATAAGCATTCGAGGACACTATTTCTATCAAAATAAAGCCCTAAATGAGTTCAATTGGTGGACTCATCAAAGGCCAAGCCCATTATCCTAATGTCAAACTAGGGCTTTTCCCATCATAAAATTAATGCCAAAACCCTTCCCAACGACAATTTACATGGATTCTAAGTTCTAAGAATCGAAATATAGATTAAGGGAGTAATTAACTTACCTTTAGTGCAATAATTCGTGGGTATCTAATAAGAAATGACCCTGAGTCATCCCTTAGCTCTTAAGAATGATGTTTTGCAGAGAATAACGATTTTGGGGTTTTTCCCCGATTTAAGTATTGACTGGTCCGCCACAGCGGGCCCCATCCCGCAAAAGTGGCCCCGCCCTGGCGGGATTATTCCGGCACCAGTGGCTTGCACCGAGATAGAAACTCGGAATTTGAGTTCCAAGCTCCCACTTCACAACACACCTTCAAACCTAGATGTTCTAAAACTACCCTTTCACGTCAAGATCAGTTACGGGAGTTCTACTCGCCCTAATTCGAATTCATAAAGTCGACAAGCTCCTTAAAATTTTGGCTATCCAGTCAGTTGATCAAACTCCCAATTAAATAAATCATCCATTTTTGGATTGCCCTAGACCTCACCTGACTCAGATTTCGTCAATGTCTTGCCTAGGCAAGAAATTTCCAAGTTACTACTCAGAAGTTTCCTGGCCCAAATTCCTTCCCCATTGGCTTTTCCATAATAACGAGAATAGGTCGTTACAGTTGTGGTGAGTTGAGTGGGGGTAATGGGTAGTGACGTGTAGGTGCGTTAGGGGTAGTGGGATAGCTTAGGAAATTGGGGGTAGTGTATGATATTTTTTTAAAAAAAATATGTAAAATGTAAAATATAAATAAAAAAAATACTAATTAACTATTTTAAAATAATAAAAGAAATGTTAAACAACTAATCTAAAAATATAATTAAGAAACACTATCTTATTTATTAAAGATAAAATTAAAAGAAAACCTCTTATTTTTTTTAAGTTTTTATTTCTTTTGAATAAATTGAAAATAAGCCTTACCTAAAAATATGAATCTGTTTTTGTTGTTTTCAAATCTGTTATGACCCTCCAGGTCATATTTGTGTTTATGCCTTCTTTTCGTCTTTAGAGCGTTCGTGTAGTGACGACAAGGCATTTATGACTTGCAGGCACTGATTGTTCGATAGTTTGGTCTTTCGTTGGGCTTTTATATCCATTTTCCTCTTTTGGATCTTTTGAAACTTGAAAAGTTGATTTCAGTTAGAGGTGGCATTTTCAACACATGTAAGTGAAATGCAACCATTTTCAATTAAATGGATCACTCATATTTTCTTAAATGGGTAAATATGGACTTCAACCTATTTAAGAGCATACAAATATGGACAAAATGGGTCACCATCAGAATCCATTTATACCCATATATCACTCTTTTATCATAAAAATCCCTAATTGTACTATTTATTTTTAAAATAAAATATAAAAAATTTGGGGTGTGGGTGGGCCAAAAAATATATTTTTTGGGAATATTTTTTAAAATTTTTTTGGGTGTGGGTGGGAGGTGTCCTAGTGTGAGGGGGAAGGGGGTAGGGTTGGAAAAAAAAATTTTAAAAATATTAAAAAATTTATTTTTTCGAAAAAAAAAGTTTTTTTAAATTTTTTTGGGCATGTGGGTGGACGTGTAGGGGTTAAATTTTTTTTAAAAAAAAGTCTATTTACAACAAAAGAGTTTTGGTTTAAAAAATAATAATTTGGGGGCGGGGGAAGGTTGGGATGGTGGGAGGGGAATGGAGGGGTAGGGGCTGAAAAAAAATTCAGTATTTTTAAAAAAATGTCTTTTTAAATTGTTTTGGGGGTTGGGGGTGAGGTGGTGGGGGCAGGGGTACATGGGTGGGGTAGGGTTGGTTAAAAATATATTTTATAAAAAAAATTAAAATTTTTAATTTTTCCAAAAATAAGTTTTCTTTAAAAAAAAAATTTGGGGTGGGTGCAGGTAAGAGTGGCGTGGTGAGGTGTGATTGTGGGGTGGGGCATACAGGCGTGGGGTGGTAGGGATAGGGTGGGATGTTAGGGGTTGAGATATTAACAACTTAGCTTTTATTTAATACTTTTTGGCTTTAGGAGATTAAAGTGGGTTACAACCATTTTACCCAAACCTTTTTTAACCAAATCCATATTTACCCATAATTTATATGGGTGGATTTGTATACAATCCATTTTAACTCAATTCATATCCAATTCATCCAAATCTAATCCAATCCACCCATTTGCCAACATTAATTCCAGGCATAACCTCAAGTAAACGACCTGATATGGGAATTCTGATGGTTGCATAACCTCTAGAGTGGCCAAATTAGGCTAGTAAAATGGTTGGCACGAGTCCTGAGGCTTTTGTTGTTATTTTGGGGCCATTTAGTGCTTTAGCCTTTGAATTTTAGCTTAAGTTTGAATTTGGTCAACATTCTTGGTAAACATGCTTGTATGAGAATTCTGTCAGCATGGTAAGTTTCAAAATGTTGAGTTTGGTATAGAACGACCCTTCGTGCGCTTACCGGGGATTCCAATTTTATTAGAAGGCCCGTTGTGAAAATTGGCTCAAAATGGCATTGGGATATGGAGCCCACTTTTTGTCAAATTGATCTCGTATGGAAATTCCTACTACACCACTAGTTTGGAATGTCCAATTAAGTGGTAGCATATCTGGTTTATTTTCGTCGGGTCCCGAACGACTTTCGAGGGTCCGTTCTGAGACTTTTAAAAAATAAATAGCAAAACCTAGTGTTGCTAATGTAGATCTTTAGCGACCATAATTTAGTCTTTTGGCGACCAAATTTAGCTTTAACCGACTAGAACTACTGTTATTTATATTGAAAAAAATCATATTCAGCCTCATTTTGAAACTTCAATATCTCGAGTTCTAGAGCTTTGTTTTGGGTGATTCGAAGTCCGTGTGTTCGATGGTGCGTTGGCTATGTGGATGACTGTCCAGAGCGTGTCTGAATGCCTCCGATTGTGGTGTATCTGCGTTGTAAGTGTCTGGCCCAAGTCTCTATTTGTGTAAAGTTATGCATTTTGCTTTGTTATTGCATTGACCTGTTTTAAGCCCAATGAGGTGATCTGTTTGGAAGACAAGCTTGAGGGAGGGTTTAGGACATCTTCACGGAGTCAATTTTGGAAATTCCATAGCAAGTCCCACATTTATCATTTTTTACTCCGAAATTGGACTTTCTCCATTTTTGATGATTTTTGTGGGTAAACGACTGTACTGATGCTATGATTCTATTTTTGATAGCGTGGCAACAATCTGAGGCCGTTCGGAAGAGAAAAACTCCAGGATAGTGATTCCGATGTCGATACGGATGAATTAGGTCCTTGTAGTCCGGCATAGCACACTTGGGTCTGATGGATGACTCTAGCTTTGGAATTCTTATTGATTGTGATCCTTTAGGCTTCTCTCCCCATTTATTTGATGTCTATGCGTTATTAGAGGCGTAGTATTTTCCTGGGTTGGCTGTTTCGCGGTCGGTTCTGGTGTGAGATAGTTCATAGTGGACGTTAATCCACGATGGCTTGGAGTTGATCCACCATTTTGATGCGGTTGGTAGTGGACGTCGATCCACGATAGATTGGAATTTGAGATCCGCTATGGATTTGATTTAACCTGCACCCTCTTGCTGGCATTTGGCATGTCCTCTAAGAGTGATAGCTGACTCACCTGGCTGGCATTGGGCAGGGCCCCCAGGGTGATTAGCTGGTTGGGTAGTTGGATATAAGTTACTTGAGGTCCTCTTCGGAGTTGACAGTACTGTGCAGTCTGTCTTGTTAGGGAAGGTCCCCTGTGAGTGTTAGATGTCACACTTGGCTGGCTTAGGTTGGCCCCGCAGAGTGTTAGCGTTTTGGGCAGTTGGATCAGGACTTTTGGAAGGGAATGATATACCCCTGCACGACTCTCGCATTGCTGGTTTATACCCCGAAGTTCCTGGTGGTCTAGGTGGCTCGATGTGGAAGTCTGACTTGTTCATTGGGTTGGAGTTATTGGTTATAAAAGTTTCAAGTTGGGTTTCCTTTGGGATCCGTAGTTGTGGTTTCTCTGTACCTATCGGGCATATTGGAGTCTGTTCGGGTTCTTTTTTTTTGTGAATGAGTGAACCTAGTGGGTCTTATAGAGGGGCCTAGTTTGGTTTAGGTTAAATATCCTTAGTCTAGCTCTCTAATTGTTCTACTCTTATTTCTATTTACCTCTATTTGTGTCTGATGCTATCTTTTCCGTCTGTTATTACCTTTCTTGCTCTGTCGACCTATGATGCATACTGGGTACCTGCCATTTTGGAACTAATACTACACTCTGCATCTATTTTTGTGAAACCGGTCCGAGCACAAGCTATCAACATTGAGGTCGAGCCTGCAACAATCTGATTTAAAGATGAGGGTGAGCTCATGGCGTTCCTAGATTTCATGTCCCCACTCCGTATTTACAATTTGACTTGCCTTTTGCTTTATTAGGTAGTCTTAATTTTGTGGTCCACTTTTGGGACTTGTACTCTTCCAGCAATTCTGTACATATGACTTCTAGGTTGTAGGAGGTATCTTTTCTATATATAGTTTTGGTTTCGATCCCACCTTCCTCTTATGTATTCTATTTATTTATGCTTCGCTTAGTTGAGGATACGTCCCCCCTCAGTCCCATTACTCTTAAGTTATGGGATAGGGTTTGGCTTGCCTACTGGGGTTGGTAGGCTCCAGCATGGCTCAAGAAATAGGGTCATTAAAAAGTTGGTATCAAGCTCCAGGTTCGTCGATCTCACTTGTACAGAGCTAATAACTAGTAAAGTATTGATAATTGGCGTGGAGATGTCCGTGACTTATCTTTGGGAGGCTACAAGATGTCCTTAGGGTGTTTTCCTATTTTGTATAATTTTCGTGTGTAGTTGTCCAATTGGTTTCATTAAATCTTACTTGTTTCATTGTATCACTGGATGTCTGGCATGAGCAATAAAGGTCGAACCCGAGGTCGAGGTCGGGCTGCAATGGTAGCCCGAGAGAGAGGGGGACTTTGGTGCCAGAGGCGGAACCTTAGTAAGTTCAAATTGTTTCCCAACCACTGGGTCTGCGACCAACCCAACCACCACGCGCACCAGCTTCTGCCCCTGATCTTCAGGCTTTGCTTACGTAGAATCTAGCTTTTATTGGGTCGTTCAGAAGCAGCAACAGGCCCCAACACTAATTCTAGAGCCGACCCCAATAGCGTAGGTTAGCCTACAGTAGCAAACCAAAGGTTCGGTAGCCTCCAGCACCGCCCACCATTCAGCCAAATGTTTTATATGGAGTTATGCCACTGAGGGAGTAGAAGAAGCTCGGGGTGTTTTTGAGAGTGTCGTCGCCGAGGTTTTTCTGGGGCAGTTGGTGAGGATGCCCAGGAGTTCCTTAATACTTGTCGGGAGAGACTATGGACTTTTAGGTTGGTGGAGCCTAGAGGATCTGACTTTATAGCTTATCAGTTAGATGGGTCGTCCAAGGTGTGGTGGCGTACTTTCATAAAGACCAGACAAGTTGGGTCGCCGCCAGTGATGTGGACATAATTTTTTGAGGCTTTTTTGGCTATATTTATCCCATGGAGCACCAATGATTGGCTCCGTAATTAGTTCTCGAGGTTAGAGTAGGGCTCCATGATGGTATCTGAGTATGAGCCAATTTCATGAGTTATCCCGTCATGCCACCATGATCTTGCAAATAGAGGAGGAGAGAGTCAGGTTCTTGGTTAGACAATTGAGGTTGTAGCTATGTATTAAGTCATATTCTATGGTTTAAGCGGGCCGCTCTTTTGTGGATGTAGTGGACCATGCCTGCACGCTTGCATAGCTCCATCGCGTTGACCACGCGGGCAGCGACAAGAGGACCAGGCATGATGACAGGTGATGAGTCCACAAATTGGACTCATTTAGCGCTTTATTTTTATAAGAATAGTGTCCTCGAATGCTTATTTTGTCTAAATATTTGATGAAAACTCTTAAGTTTAAGATATTTGAAGTTTTAGTGAAAGCATGATCACTTAGGCGCAAAAAGGAACAAAAGGGCTGAAAAGAACGACGAAGCTGAAGCCCGAGCATCGCCAAGCACACTTGGCGATTCACCGAAGGGATTTACTCCGCCCTTTGCTCCATTGCGCGAAGCCTTGAAGGAGAAGGACCAAAAAGGCGACAAAAGGAGCAGTCGGCGCTTCGTCGAATAGTTTCGCGAAACAGTACTGTACCTCCCAATGATCCAGAACGTGAAGGTACTGAAGGCATGCATGAAACTGCGAAGAGACAGACGAAGGGCGAGTTGCCAAAGTCATTCGGCTACATCGACTAACTTCGCTGAAAGATCCGCCAGCACTATTTTCTGAAGTCTATAAATACTGAACTTATTATTATTTTTAAGAGTAACTTTTATTTTAGTTTCAAGAATAGAATAGTACTCTTTAGATATTTTCCCTCAAGTTTGGAGAGGGTTTTTGGGACCTTGAAGAAAGGAGTTCATCTTCCCCAAGTTGGAAGTGGGTCTTCTTTATTCTTCTTCCTTTATTTAAATTAAAGTTTAATTTCTTATACCTATTTGATTTTACTATCATTGTAGGTGTATTTTATTATTTGTTGATGTGTGGCTAAAAAACCCATTCTTGGGGTGTAATTTAGCAAATATGTGTCGATATTATTGTTGGGTCTTGCTCGCAGATAGGTTAGATGTAGTTTAATGGTGATTTCACGTAGTGGTTGTGGTTTAATCTAAAGGGTTTCTAGTTGCAAATACAAAGCCACTCATGTGTTTTTGGCTTTCCCGAGAGGGAGGTCGCGAAACCAAGACCACTAGACTGATGGCCAAAGGAGTGGGTGGACATGAGGTTCAGCCCGAGAGGGTGAACCCTAATCCCATATCCTAACACTCAGCTCGAGTGAGTGAGTGGGGTAAGGCGTAGACTGGTTTTCGTGCGGCAAATGGGTGTCCGAGAGGAACGCATTTGAAACAGGGTAAGTTGCCCGAGAGGGAACTTATTTCGATTTAAAGCTTAGCCTAGTCACTATTATCTTACAAATTTCTTATCAAAAGAATGTACCCAACTATTTATCTCAACTTGTTTTGCGGTCACACCCCAAGAACATTTCCCCATACTTGATTTTCTTGTTAATTTTTGCTATTTTTACTACTTGTGACAAAACCCCCAAATCGTTATTTGACACTTTTGTGTCACCCCCTTTATTTACCATGTTTTTACTCGTTAATATCTTTAGCTACGACTAGTTAGAGCTTAATTTTACTTTTCTGCTAATTCTCAAAACCACTCCCTTGGGACTCGACCCCAACCTTTAGTTGGGTTACTATACTATTGATGATCGTAGACACTCATACCGTAGGTTAGTGTCGTTGGTCACGATAAGCATCAAAATGGCGTCACTGCCGAGGAGTGGTGTTATTTGAGATTTTTTAGGTTAGTAGAATTTTAGTTCTTCTTAGTCCCAGTTCACTAACTTTACTTTTAGTCTTGTTTTTTGTTGAGTTGTCCATTTAGGTGCAGAGCATGGCTGATCAGAGTAGTGGCAAATTGGTTGAAATTAGGCAAGGATTCCAAAAGGACCTCACACTGACCACACTGACATCTCAGCTAAACGATTTAGCCACGAAGATCTCAGAGGTGGAAGTTCAGTGCAACAATAGGGGGAGGTAGAAACCCCCACATGAGTGGAGGAAGTCTAGAAATGGGGAGAAAAATCATGTCGAGGACACATTTCAAATCATTCTCCAAAAGATCACTGATCAAGATCGGGTGTTGGAAGAAATGAAGGAGAATGTTGAAGTGTTGAATCAAATGATTCATTCTTACTTTAGATCAATCCAGCTGGTCAGGACATCCCTGAGTTTTACAGTACCTCATCTCCACCCAAATGACATATTGGCGTCACCTAGTGACACTGGGGCAAACCCCAATAACAGAGAGTGAGATAGAACTTACGTCGTGCCATGACGTAAAATAAGGCGCTTCTTTGGAGGCAACCCAAGGTTTTACTGCTTTTAATTGTTCTGTTCGAATAATGGTGTGCTGATTTTGTAGGGTAAAATGAGAAAGGTGTTGAGAAGTACAAGTTGGCGAACCAAGGACACAGTGGGCGAGTCGCCGAATCTATCCGCGACTCTGACTTAATCAGGCCGTTGGGACCCCAAAATAAGGGATGTCATGTAAAACTCGGCGAGGTAAGTAAGCGTTTGGCGCGTCGCCGTTTTTATCGGTGATAAGACTAACGTCGCCGAATGACACAGAACTGAACGGTTATATAAAGGCAGAAAGTCAAAATGTTTGAATCTCTCACTTTCCCTCGTCTCAAACTCCTCAAAATCACACCAAAAGTACTTTTCCTTAGATTTTTACCTTTCCATTAGTATTTCAATTGGTAAATAGTGCTTGGGGTTGGATCTCTTTGCTGCCTAGCGTTTCAAAAAGCAATTTGATCGGCATTAAAGGTTAGTCCATAAAACCCCGAATTTATCTTAAAAGTTTTTTCACTCTTTTGCAATTGTAGTATTAGGATGACGAGTGATGGGCCTCTCTGATAGAAATAAGTTGATATGCTATGTGTAATCCGTACTTAGTTGCCTGAGATATTTTAATAGTTGAATGCCTTGTTGTTTTTGCTTTAATTTGATTGCGATGGAAATGGTTCCCACTTGATTGTCATTGTATTAGTTGGGTAACACCAAAAGAGCCCACATTTGTGCTAAATAAAAAAAGTTTCTTAATGAAGGAATGGGTGACAACAGTCTTAAGGGTGATCATAGTTAAATGGCGAAAATATGGCAGGACCGGAAGAAGTCTGAGTATTACGAAATGATGGTAAGTATGGGTCTGGTGTGAATTTCGTGTCTGCATGATTTAATTTCGTTTTCAGTGCCTGTAAGTTCAATTCTAAGAAGGGGGTTGAAAAATAGGCACGGTGAATCATTTGGCGAGCTGGGTCATGCTCGCCAAATGATTCAGCAGTTCGCCTACTGACCTTAGACCGCCCTTCATTCATGTCCATAGTGCTGAGAGATTTGTAACTTTTGGCATACACATCCGTGGTCGCCAAAGGTAGTCGGCGCCTCTCCATATGAACTTTTTCATCACTTATTTACCTAGATTTCAAACTAACCCCTTCGGCGAGTTTGACCTAGCTCGCTAAAGAGGTTTGGCGATTCGCCGACTGATCGGCGAACCCTTCTTCTTCAGATTTTCGGTGTTTTAGTGTGATTGATCTTCAGACTAATAACAATTTTTTTCAGCTATGGTATGCACAAAACTAAATGCACCACCTCAGAAAAAGACAACGGGAAATACAATCAATGAAGGAGGATCACAACCTTTACAGAAAAGAAAGCAAGATCTCCCATCGGGAGATAAAGGCAAAAGAAACAAGCACATCTCTAGGAAGGACCCAAATGTTGAACCAGATGTTTATGAGCTGGAGGATGAGCAACCTTTGATAAATCGAAAGGGAGAAACATAGGGCTCGGAATCAGCCCATAACTACCGGAACCCTTTCAGCTGACACTCCCCCGACTACCGAATCAGTGCCAACTCCAACACCACCTGCAGCGGCTCCTACACTCCCTGTAGCTCCACCTCCACCCATGTTGCTGAACAGACTAAAAGACGATTGTTTACGAACCATTCTAGAAGAAAAGTTACTATCTGTAGAGGGTTTCAAAGGTAAGCATGCTATGGTGCTTGAAAAGCTCAGATATCATGAGTTCGAACAGTTCACCAGGCCGAGGGGCTCTTATATTCCTTCCTGGGTCTGGGAATTCTACTTAGCCTATGGGGGGTTCGTCCCCAAAAATAAGAAAAAACCTAGTGAGTTCCGACCAGTGAGGTCGGTTATGGTTAGAGGCAACGAGGTGGAGTGTCACAACGAGCATATTAATGTTGTATTAGGTAGACCGCTGCACTCGGTACTACCCTAATAGGGCTTGCCTATTGTTCGTGCCCTAGATGATCTGAAGGGTTGGTTAGCTCCGATGATTTCTGACATCACCCCGAGGTGGTTCGATACGGGAGCTCCTATTGAGAATTAGGATATGAACATCGCCTCCCAGTACTGATTTGGCTTCATCAGCAACACTATTATGCCATCCTAGAATGAATCCATCATGCGTCATCCTAAGGCAGCTTGCCTTGGTTCTATCATGGCCAGGAGGCGGATCGACCTAGGACTGCTGGTTTCATAGGCGATTGCTTTGAGAGCCGAACAGACACATACATCCCTGCCATTTCCTATTCTGATTACTGAGTTGTGCCGGCATGCTGGAGTACCCGGAGAGCCTGGTAGCCATAGAGAAGTCATTCCATCTTCCTCTACTAATATCCGGCGTATAGAGGCAAAATTTACATGAGAGGAGGGTGACAGGAGAACAACAGCCCCAGCAGATACTTCTCCAGAGTTGAATGTTGACTCATTATCAGGAGAGACACTTTCGTCCACCTAGCCTCTGAGCCCTCAGGTATACCAGCTCATTCTTCTTCTTCTTCACAGGTTCCAGGTGCTTCCTCATCCTCCCAACGTGCCAGAATCACTCAGGCGATGATCCTGAAGATGGGGCAGTTGGCCTATTCAGCTGATGTAAGAGACAGTAGACTGGAAAGGTCTGTTCCAGAGATGATTGACAAGGCCATAGTAGCAACACTTACTCCCATTCAAACTTTTATTGATGCCTTGACAGTGATAGTTATGACTTGTTAGAGCAGATAACGGGAAACCTCTGAGGTGACGGCCCTAAAAACTGAGATTGCAAGTGTGCGAAATGACGTAGATTATCTTAAGTCTACCGACTTCACTTTACTCATAAAGAGAGCAGATAATAAGGATGTTCCTGAGACCACCGGAGATGTGCAAAGGGATGGTACAGCACAGGCAGAGTCGGATGAAGAAACCGATGAGGCGTTGATAGAAGTACAGGTTGAGGAGATAAGAGTGAGACAAGATGCGAGCATATTCAGAGATCTGCCAGATCTAGTAGAGACAGTTACGTCCACAGCAGCCCCTGGTGAATCTGGTACAGCCTTACCTTCTGAGACTACTCCGGGCACTGATGCCCCAACAGATATAGAGACTGCATAGCCAAGACCTTTCTCTACCCTCATCTCTACCTTGCTTACATCTACATTTGGATTGTGTATTATTTGCATTTGAAGAATAACATTTTTATTTGTGGTGGGGTGAGTCCCACACCTTTTGTGTGCTAGTTGATACCTGTGTTTTGGTGTACAGTTAGGTTGGCTGTTTTCAATTGTGTTTTTAAAACTGCTTTTGCGATTGTTTTAGCTTATGGCTCTCTTTTGGGTTTAATTGTAAAATGATTTGGACCCTTCCGAAAAAAATTGAAGTTTTCACACATATTTGCCACCCCTCGTGAGTTGAATGTGGCTGTTCTTTTGCAAGAATTTAAGTCTCGATTTTGATGAATACCGATGACTTGAATAGTGCTCTCAATTGAACGAACATGAATGTATGGCTATGACGAGACCAAATGAAGTTGCATAAACAATATGTGAACTCTTTGCATCTTGTTGTGATTAGCTATTTATCGAATTGATTCTCTTGTTATGACCATTTCACACTAGCGAAAGTGTGTAGTCTTGTTTGACTTAAGTGTCAATGCCTTGTGTGATTAGCTTGCTTTGAACCATGCATGAATAAACCTAGAATTTACCCTGTTAGTTTGATTGATTTAGAAAGGTGTCCTCTTGATATGATCTTAGGCAACTTTAAAGAGTGCGAGCCAAATTTGACATATACCTCTTTTGTGGCCGACCCGTGAGTGTTTGAAACTCTTTTTGAACACCCTTTGAGCCTTACCTTTCTTTGGAAGAACCTTGATGAACCCTAGACCTCACTTGACCCACTACCTATAATCCTCTTGATTTTTGGTTTACTGAATAAGCAACTTAGACCAAAAGCCTAAGTTGGGGGTGTGGTGAAAAGGAAAAGGAGAAGTCAAGAGGTGTAGGAAAAGTCCCCCTTAACCCATGGTGTTGCAGAACAATGGAAACCCCTTCAATCTAAAAAAAAAAACTTGTGGAATAAATACAAAAGAAATCGGGTTTCCAAGCAATCCATGAAGGTGAATAAACAGGTGACTTAGTAGCACTAGAAAAAGAATTGATAAAGGAAAAGAAGGGAATGCCCTGAGAATACCACATCCCACGAGGAAGGAGCCACCTTTTTCATCTTGAGTAATCCGAATCGAAAGTTGATTGGAAAATAAGGGCAAACCTACGGGTAAAAACATACATTGTGTTCCTCTTTTTGAGTGTGAGCGTTGCATCTGATTCCTAATCTTGAATTGATTAACCTTTGTGTGTGAATATGGAATCATTCTTCATGTAAGGGCATTTAGATACATTTTGTCGAGCTTGAACTTGCACAAGTAGCATGTATTGCGAGCACAAGAATCTCTAGTAATGGTGGATCATAACTTGAATCTCTGAGTACACAGTTGATCTATGCATAAGTAATTTGAATCATGCTGTGTATGTTCATGATTGTGTCTTGTGTAGCACTGTTTGAGACACCCTTTTTGAATGGCTGAACTTGAGTTTGCTTAAGGACAAGCAAAATTTTATGTTGGGGGTATTGTTGAGTCCACAAATTGGACTCATTTAGGGATTTATTTTGATAAGAATAGTGTCCTCGAATGCTTATTTTGTTTAAATATCTTATGAAAACTCTTAAGTTTCAGGTATTTGAAGTTTTACTGAAAGCATGGACACTTAGGCGCAAAAAGAAACAAAAAGGCTGAAAAGAACAACGAAGCTGAAGCCCGAGCATCGCCAAGAACACTTGGCAATTCACCGAAGGGATTTACTCGGCCCTTTGTTCCAGTATGCGAAGCCTTGAAGGAGAAGGATAAAAAGGGCGATGAAAGAAGCAGTCGGCCCTTTGCTGAATAGTTCTGTGAAGAAGTACTATACCGCACAATGGTCCAGAACGTGAAGGTGTTGAAGGCAAGCACGAAATGGCGATGAGACAGACGAAGGGCAAGTCGCTGAAGTCATTCAGTGACATCGACTAACTTTGCTGAAAGATTCGCCAGCTCTATTTTTTGAAATCTATAAATACTGAACTTATAATTATTTTTAAGAGTCGAACTTTTATTTTAATTTTCAGAATAGAATAGTACTTTTTAGATATTTTTTCTCTTAAGTTTGGAGAGGGTTTTTGGGACCTTGAAGAAAGAAGTTCATCTTCCCCAAGTTGGAAGTGGGTCTTCTCTATTCTTCTTCCTTTGCTTAAATTAAGGTTTAATTTCCTATACCCATTTGATTTTACTATCGTTTTAGGTGTATTTTGTTATTTCTTTATGTGTGGATGAAAACCCCCATTCTTGGGGTGTGATTTAGCAAATATGTGTTGATATTATTATTGGGTCTTGCTTGCTGATAGGTTAGATGTAGTTTAATGGTGATTTCACCAAGTGATTGTGGTTTAATGTAAAGTGTTTGTAGTTGCAAATACAAAGCCACTCATGTGTTTTCGGCTTGCCCGAAAGGGAGGTCGTGAAACCAAGACCACTAGACTGATGGCTTAAGGAGTGGATCGACATGAGGTTCAGTTAGCGTGGTTATTTTCAGGTTACCGAGTGTGGTCTAGAACGACCGTTTGTGCGCTTCTTGGGACCTCCTGTCTTTTTTTGAAGCCCATTGGGGAAATTGGCTAAAGATGACATTTCTGTGGGGCCCGAAATGACCTCCTATGCAAATTTTGATTGCGCCATTTAGTCCGAAATGTCAAATTTAGGGATGTAGCATATAAGATTTATTTTCATCGGGTTCCGAACAAATTCCAAGGGTCCGTTCGGAGACTTTTCAAAAATAGATAGCAAAATATGGTGTTGCTGGTGCACACCCTAGCGACCAGAATTTAGTCTTTTGGCGACCAGATTCATTTTTTAGGGACTAGAACTGCTGCTCTTTATAAAGAGAAAAATCAGATTCAGCCTCATTTTGAAACCTCAATATCTCGAGTTCTAGATCTCTGGTTTAGGTAATTCAATGTTCAGTGTTTTTGGATTTGCGTTGGTTGTGTGGGTACTCGCTGGAGAGTGTCGAAAAGTATCTGATTGTTGTCTATTTGTGTCGTAAGTGGCTGCCCCAAGTCTGTTTTTGTGTAAAGTTTTGCATTATTGTTTGTTGTTGTATGGAGCTGTTCCGAGCTCCAAGAGGTGCTCCGTTATCGAACACAAGCTCGTGGGAGGGTTTAGGACCTCTTCACGGAGTCAATTCTAGAAATTCTAGAGAGTGTACCACATTTCCCGATTTTGACTCTAAACGACCGTGCTGATGTTGTGATTTTATTTTGATAGCGTGACATCAATCTGAGGCCGTTCGAAAGGGAAAAGCTCATGCAAAGTGATCTAGAGCGCTTAGTCGGCCTTCAAGTAGGCTACGACTTCCTTTCCTTTAGATTGAGCCTGAATATGTAATTGCATGCTGAATTGTGTGAATCTGGGGTGGGCTGCTATTTTTTCTCTTCTTCTCTGAAACCATGTTGTAGGGTTAGTACCACGCTATCATAGTGGTTGTTTATAAGTGGGTATTTTTGAATTACCTGTTAGTCTTTTTATTCATCGTAGCATGCGTAGTTGATAAGTCCCAAATAAACTTCTTGAAAAGATATATAAACGGTCGTATGCAATATATTTACCCAACTATGAGTCCGGGTCGATCCCACATAGAATATGGAAAAATATTGTAAATAGAAAATATTTAATTATATATTTTCAATGGGATCGACCCCGACTCATAGTTGGATAAATATATTGCATACGATCGTTTATATTTCTTTTCAAGAAATATATTTGGACATTATAAAAAATGGCGCTGCTGTCGGGGAATGTGACTTAGAAATTGTTTTTAGTATTTATTTTGACTTGATTATATCTTTTCTGTTTGTTTTTACTTTTCTTCCTCAGTCGGCCTATGATGCCTACTGGGTACCTGTCACTTTGGTATTCATGCTAAACTCTCCATCTGTTTTCATGATTCAGGTTCGCGCACCAACTATCACCATTGAGGTCGAGCCTGCAGCAGTCTATTCTTGAGATGAGGGTGAGCTTATGGCGTTCTGGGATTTCCTTTCTCTATTCTGTATTTACATTTTGACGTGGCTTTTGCTTTCTTAGGCAATCTTGTTTATGTGGTCCACTTTTGGGACTTGTGTTGTTTCAACTGTTATTTTCATCTGACTTCCAGTTTTTGGGAGGTATCTTTGTATATATAGTTCTGGGTTCGCTTCCGCCTTTATCTTATGTTTTCTGTCTATTTATGTTGTGCTTAGTTGAGGATAGT
>JAJOOE010017548.1:0-17724 GCA_036250405.1 Solanum raphanifolium
GATATATATATATATATATATATATATATATATATATATATATATATATATCCATTAATTCAGTAGTCTTTAAAGTGGGCGCACAAAAGACGAGAGACGGATCCGCCTCCTCTCCATTTCCCTTCCCTCCATTTTCCCCAAGTTCTTGCTTGGATGTGAGACACATGGCATAGATAAAAATCAATGGCTAAGATTTAATAGATTAAAATAATATTCTAATTATGATTTAGATAATTAATATTTCATAAGAAAAATAATAATATCATAATCATAAGTCATAACAATATAATATCTTGTCCATAACTTAGTCAATTATTGTCTGTTGTTGATTAATTTCTCTACTAACTAGTACTAGCCACTATATATTGTACTCAGCTCACCTTCTAATTTAATTATAATTTATATGGGGTACTAGACAAACAGGAGGAAAGGAACAATGGAATATAGCTATTGCAAAGTGAATTGCTTTTATGGCCTCTATTAGCTAGCATTTAATATTACCGTGATCAAAGACTATTCCACAACTATTTACATTTTAAATTTTTTATTTTACGTTTTTTATGTAAACAAAAAGAACACGACAAATTTTCTTTGTCGTTAGAATTTTTGGGTAATACAATCTTATTGTTGAAAAATAATAGAAAGCTATAAATACTACCTTCATTCACTTTTATTCATTCACTATATAAAAAAGTATTTTCTTACTTTTACTTTTCAATTTTTAGCCTTTTTCTAATATTTTACCCTTTACATTAAATTACTTATTCCCAAATTGTCTGTCAAGATTTAAAATAAATACATAAGAGTTAAAAAAAAAAAAAAGGAACAATGCAATATCACATCAAAACCAATTATTACATCAAATATGACTTTTTATCATTATATAATGATAAATTTAATAATATAATAAAACAAAATATAATTAATAATTAAAATAAATACTAACAACATAATATAGAAAAATACACAACAGGTAACAACCATCCAACCAAGCTGTAAGACTAAAGAAATGTAATTGGGTGAATTTTCAAGGTATAAAATCTTTTCAAATTCAATGCATATTAAATTCTCTAGAAGTCTAGATGCTTGACTATGCTTTCCTATAATCAAATTAGTTAAAAACATTGAATATGTGAGTAGGTTATTTCTCAACTCTTATTACAAAAGATAGGTGAGCAGGGTGAATTTAGGGGCAGTAATGTGTTTATTCGAAATTATTAATATAAAATTACACTATATATAAAATATAAGTTTATATATTTTAAATTCCTTAAATACAAGATTAGAAATTGATTCAATCATTTAAAAGTTCAAACTTTACTTTAAGATTTCACTTTTAAATTTTAAACACTATATTTTATTTTAACCCGAAAATCTTAAATCCTCCATGATAAGAGAGTGGACTTCCTTTTTTATTTATTAAGCCACCATAATGGTGTAGGATAGTACGCTCCTATTGTATGTATTGATTAGAGCAAAGAAAAAATATAGCCGATACATTGATTATTTGTCTTATTCACCTAAAGTTCATCCTTTTACAAAATATTCCCATACCTTTTAACTTGAGACTAAGCCATAAAAATGCATTCAAAATGGATTCATATTAACCGAGAGAACTAACACCATCGTAAGTTAATCGATCCTTATCCAGGGACATATTTATAGTATGAGGTGTAGATCGATTTTTGAAAACATAAATAATTTTTGCCAGGACCTTATAATTATATTGAAAATTCAAGTAAGGCAAATTCATTTATGATAGTGGCAGTTGATAACTCTAAAAAGAACTTGATTATTACCATCAAGGTATTGAAAAAGAGTTGTAGTTTCAAGACTTAATTAGTGCAACTCCAACTTATGATATTGACCTGGACAGTGGCATGTTTGATGGAGATGATAAGTATAATATGATAGACATATTATTTGATAAGGTAGCCAAGGATGGAATCTCTCACCTGGATGCAACTTTTGCTTTCCTTGGAAGGAATTTTTTCACAATTTTGTTAAATTGCAGCCTATTCCTAAATTATTGGTGGTATGTTGGCAAAAATCAGAGCAAGGACTACTCAAGCTCAACACTCATGGAAGCTTCAACATAAGTAATGGAAAAGCTGGACTTGGTGGGGCTCTCAGAGATGAAGAGGGAGAGTTGATCATGGCTTTTTAAGTCCCGATAGACTGTCCCGGTCACAATGAAACAGAGGCAAAAGCAACAAGGTATGGTTGCAATTCAGAATGGTTACACTAACCTCAACATCGAACTGGACTCTTGGAATGCTCAAAGATGGAAAAGCTAGCAGTTTCAAATTAAATAGAGTTATCGAAGATACTTCTACACTGCTTAGACAAGCCACAGTAAGGTTTACTAATTGCTTTAGAGAAGCCAATCAATTTGCTGACTGGCTAGCAAAAATTGCTATGAACTCTCAAGCTAGCAACACATATCTCTCGTACGAACAACTTCCTAAGGGTGCGAAGGGACCTTTCCTCATAGATAAGAGAGATTCTAAATATTAAATCAAAATTTGAACAAGAAAACTTTTATATTAGCTAGACAAATTGATTGATAGTAGGAAATTGGGCAATAAGTTTTAACTAATTGCTCAAGTGTTTGAAGGATAGTTTCTATCCTTTGTGTTGTAATCTAAACCTTTTATGGAATGAAATACAGCACTCCCAGGTGAACTAGGGATTTTTTTTTAAAAAAAAGATGAAAATAGAAGTGGAAGCAACAAAAGAAAAAAAAGATACATGAAAGGCAATATAGTTGAAATGGTAAGATGACTAAGAAATTTATTCCACAGACAAAGTAAATTCATATGATAGTTTCAACAATAAGAAGATCCAATAAATCCAAAAAGAACACCAAAGTTTCTAAAACCCACAACAAAATATGGAAATACCTTATAACAGGGTGGGATATATGTAGGAACGGCATAGAGTGGGTACTAAGAGATGACGAGTCAACATCCTTTTGGTTCGATATCTGGCTGCCAAATGGTAAAACAATAAGGGAACAAATCTGGGGACCTCAAGAGAAGAAGAACTAGATACCAAAGTAGGAGAAGTCACCTAGGAAAATAACTCTAGGAACCCACAATTGAAATCATTTGAGCTTCCAAAAGATATCCTCCTTCTACTAAACTGTATTTACATAACTCATAACAAGGAAGATATAACTATATGGAAACTGAACCCCAAGGAACATTAACAACTTTTTCAATATATAAGTTCCTAACTAACAACCATGGGAACGCATCCTCCAACAACTATAGTTGGATTTGGTCCCTCAAATGTGCAAATAAAATAAAATACTTCATATGGCTATGTCAACATGGTAGGCTACCTACCAGGGAATACCTGCATTCCATAGGAATAATCATTGAACATGCATGTCATATATGCAACAAAACAGAGACTATAAAACATATTTTTATAGAATATTACATTGCAAAAAATTGTGGAAATAATTAAAAGCCTTACACTTCATAAACCAATTTAGAAATAACTAAGAAAAAGATTGGCTAAAGAAAATAAGGAGCCTACAGGTACATACGAATCAAAACTTTATTAATTGGCAAGATTTATTCCCTTTCTTCTTATGGAGTATATGGCTAAAAACATAATGTCAACTCTGTGTATATACAAGGATACAACATAACTCTGAAATATATGTAAAAATACAATAAACTGATGTATATAAAAAATACAATAACTTCTGTGGGAGTTTCTCTAATCGACAACCATCCTAAGAGCTATAGTGATGATACAACGATCTACCTCACGCTGCCAGGGAATCCTATACTCGGCCAAAGGTATAGGACCTGAACTACTAAGTGGATCCACTAGTCTATTGTGAAAAAGGTTCATCTAAAAAGTATGACACTTTTCTACCCATATTGGCTACATGGTTTATGGGGGCTGTGAGTTGTCTGAACTCTCCCCCATATCAGTGCTCAATACCACTCCCAAGATATATTAGCTCTTTATGTTTTAAAATCATACTTCTTCTGTGATTTGAGATTAGTGCTCGAAAACATAGCTCAAAGGCTACCTTGGAAATCTCAGTTTCCCTTCTTGCTTCATTTAGAAAGGTATTACTCTTTTTTGAAAACTAGCCCGAAGGCTCTTTGGAAATCTCAGTTTCCGCTGTTATTTAAAATGTGAAAAATATTTTTAAATCTCTTTGGGAATACATAGTCCCCATATACTTCTTTGAAGAAAAGAAGTTCAACTTTACACTTTACTGAACTCAAAGCTTAAGTCTTAAATCAAAGTTAAAACATTTGTGAAAGACTTTTGAAAACTTTAAGAACTTATCTTAACTTGACTCTCAACTTCTCTTGACTTTGACCTTAATGGCTTTTGACTTGACTCTTAACTGATCCTTGAATTGAATTAGGGATTCAAGGATTAAGATTTGTGACTGGAAAGATCTCATGATGTTTAGGAATGAATCTAGATAGTTAAACATGAGAAAAGACCGAATATCAATATTTGAAGATGGGTCCGTGACGCGGAGGAATAATTTAATTTTTAGTTTCGAAAACATCTGTTGAGGTAGAACACCTCATGTCAACTCTGCGATGTGAAGCTGAAATGTTCAAATTTGGGCACTAGGCGCGCGACGCGCGACCACCCGCTTAATTTCGTATGACAAAATTTCTTCTTCATTTTCCAACCCCAATTCACCCAAACTCAGTTTTTTTTTTCAAATTACTTTCAGATACAGATACCCAACAAATGTACCAAAGAACCTAACGCGTAATGACCCTATAATACGACGTAACGAACTCAGAAACTTCCCAACTCAGTCAAATTCAAGAACAATATATGAATTCAAGAATACGTATCAAGATCATCAATATTCAAATGCCTTTAGGACGTATCCTGTAATGACCCGTTAGATAATTTTGAGTACTAGAATTATTTGACTATTCCCGAAAATTTTATAAGGGGTCTTTTGGACTATTAGTTTATTATAGTTATACAATTAATGGGGCAATTTTAATTATTTATTGAAGGTCTTATATTACTTGGTCCATGTGTAAAAGTAAACTAGGTTAATAATATTTGTGGAAACCGTATAGTTGTGCGGCGTTAATCATAAACGACCAGAAGAGAGGGTGAGAAGTGAATTCTCTTCCTTTAGGTAAGAATCTTTGTTTTGCTAAAGTTTTATTATTGGATTGGGATAACTTAATTCATGTATTAATTATATATTTTGGGGTTATGTGCGTTAGCTGAAAGAGATTGGAGTTGGAACTTGGAAATTCTCCTAGACAACGTAAGTGGAACAATTTCATGGGATTAAAGGTGAGAAAGTTAAATAGTTTTGATTGGTTAAATGTGGATAGCTGTAGTAGGGTGTACACCTTCTTAATATTATTTGTGTAGAAATAGTAAAATTTCACTTGAGAATTTGCACAGCCACAAGTTTGACTTACAATCATGGCAATAGTGATGGCATAATGATTAAGGGTAACAATTAACAAATTATTAGATAGTATTTAGGAGTATAAGATGTGTGGTTACTTTGTTTTCCCAAATTCACGTCACTGTCTGGTTACTTGATGGTAAATTGGATTTTTGTTTCATGCTTTAATTGTCTTGTTATAGTTACATTATTATTCTAGTTTAAATATATTGAGATAAGTAATTAAATATATGGGGTATTAAATTACTTGAATACCTTTAAATTTATAATAATTGGAGGAATTAAGACTTGACCTTAGACTTGAAATTTGGAAAATATTAAGAGCTTGTTACATATTTGGGTGAGCTTTTGGGTCTAGACTAGACACATAGTAATATGAGTGTTGTTAGTTTTGAAATCTCATTCTGGTTATGTACTTGAATAGATTACATTGATTTAGAAACTCAACGAAAAGGGAAGGCTCAAGTCTCAGAGTGAATTGTGAATCAATTGAGGCAAGTGGATTTCTAAACCCTTGTTAAGTGTATGAAATTCGTGTATTTCCTTGTAATATGTGTTTGGGTAATGAGACTTGGTGATGGGTTGACTTGTCCACATTGATTAATTCTAATGATGAAAAAGAGGTAATAAAAGGCAATGTGATTAAGTGTTTGTGTGTGATGTGTTGAGAATGACTTGAAAGGCTTGTTGAATCATTGTTGATGTTGTATCATGATTGTGTTGTTGTGAATTGTGCAATGTTATGAAAATGGTCATCTCCTCATTATATGTGTGAACATGTCAGTTGCATTGTTCTGAGACATAGTTGTGACAAGTGTTATGTGAATTGAGAAAGAATAAGAAATTAAAGAGGATGTACCATTACGAGGGATGTATCGCGCGCCGCAATGGATACTATATATCGAGGGACGTATCGCGCGCCGCGATGGATACTATTATCGAGAAACGTGTCATGCGCCGCGACAGATGCATGGACAGATATGTCCCCCATGGGTCCCGGACTGAGAGACAGCGGGTGTGTATCATTAAGTCAGACATACATCACTATACTTGACATTGCATTTTATTGCATTGCACTTCTTTATTATTGGTGAACTTGATCTTGTGTGTTGCTGATCTTGTGAGTGCCTTTTCGTGGAACTTCTGATTGATGAATATTGAACTTGTTGTTGAAGATATGCAATTGTTAGAGTGTTGTTGTTGAGGATATAAAATTTTTGTTGTTGTTGAGGTTATGAAATTGTTGTTGTTGTTGAGGATATGAAATTGTTAGAGTGTTGTGTTGAGCTATGTGCTTTGTAAACTGTGAATGTTATGTTGGGCTTGTTTTAAGCAGGTTGTAGTTGTAGAGGTTGTAACTGATGAATATTGAGCTTGTTGTTGAGATTATATGATTGTTAGAATGTTGTTGTTGAGATATGTGCTTGTAAATTGTGAACTGTTAGGTTGGGCTGGTTGTATATAGATTGTAGTTGTTAAGGTTCGGTTGGGGTGTAAGGAGTATTTGTGCTCTATCCCCTTAGCTCGTGTTTAGTGGTTTACTTGTTGAGTACCGTGTGGTTTTGTACTCATCCTTTGCTTCTACAAATTTTTGTAGGTTACGAGCCTGGATTTTTGTGGTACTTGTCATTCTCTTCTTTTCCAAGGCTTCTTGTGGAGGTTTGTAAGGTAGATGCTTGTCATTTCAGCGGACCTTCTTACTCCTATTTATGATCTTGTTCTATTCTAGAAACAATATCATTTTAGACTTGTGTTTTCTTTTGAATCAATTGTAATACTTTAGAGGCTTGTGACAACCAGAATTTGGGTGTATTTTTGAGTTGATTATAAAATTTCCACATTTTATTGTAATGGTGTAGTTTTAGGCGGACTTGTGTTGGTGGGATAAGACGAGTGCCATCACATCCCATTTTGGGTCGTGACAAAATGGTATCAGAGCCCCAGGTTCGTAGGTCTCACGTGTGTACAAGCTGAGTCTAAGTAGAGTCTCGAGGATCGGTATGGAGACGTCTGTACTTATCTTCGAGAGGCTATAGTGACTTTTAGGAAAAATCTTCACTTCTTCGATCTCTATCGTGCGTACTTGGTCTGGTTTTGATTCTTATCTCTTCACTTCATTCACTCTCACTTAAAGTGATGACTCGTGCATAGTTCCTCATGTGGGTAGTTGGGTGTTGTGTATGGCTTGGAGTCTAGATCTGGTTTGGAAGTGACATATTTATTGAAAGGAGGCTTGGTCCGACTAAGAATGTTAAGCAATTTGAATGGGTTGAGTAAGATTAGTTACCCTAGTAAAGAGAATAGTACTTGTGTGGTATATACGATATTTAGAGTTGTTTAACAATTGGAAGTGAAATGATTAAAAGAATGGCTAGATAATGGACATGTATCTTTGGAAACTACAATTAGTAAAGTTATCATAACATGAATGAGTTTCTTAGAAAATCATTAGAATAATGATGCACCTATTGAGGTTAAAATTTCTACTACGATTTTATAGATTGTGTGTATATCAAAGAAGGACATGATACGACTATTACAATGGTACTAATTTTTACTTGGTTAGAGTTATGGACTGTGTTACTCTTGCTATGGATTTGATCTACGAAGGAATGCATATCGCTTTGGATGAGACTCTGAACGAATTTGATAATGTTTTGCAGTTATTCAATGAATAGAAATGTGTGGGCTATTTGGGTACAATATTCTCGGTAGGTATGATATGTTCTAGTGGTGGATTATTGATATGGTATTAATGTGTTAAGTTAAGAAGTGTATCCCGAGTGTTTTAAATGAGGACCAGTGATTTCATCTTAAGGTCCAAGAGAATGGATATATACCAGAATGACAAGCTTATGGGTAAATGAAGTCTCAAAAAGTATACTTGTGTGAAGGTAATTGAGATTTTAGTAAGAAAGTGCATATAAGATTGGGTTAGTCCTTTGATTTTGTTGGTATAACTAGATTTAAGGTGTCATATTGATGAAAAGGTTTACTTCGTGGTTATGACAAGAGTATGATGGTAATAAGAATTCGTGATGGATTGTGATTGAGATGCAACTATATAATAAGGATTGTTTGTTAAAAAAAATTTGTATTGTAATGACGACTTGCGAGTATCTAATGTTGTGGTTTGCTACTATTTGATGAGTAACGTGGTTGCATGGAAAGTTATAGGAGGTGTTGAGACACCACTCAAATAGAATCGAAATGAACTAGAGTCATAATGAAAGAATTAGTGGGATGTATTTTAGTCATTGGAAAGAGGTAACCAAGAACAAACATATTTACTCTAATTGCAAAGGACAAAGATATATCTTTAAGGAGCTGAGAATCGAGTTCAAAGATGTGTGGTTCTATATATTTTGCTCTTATTATGGTAATAGTGTCACATGTTCATCAGATTAGATAAAAATAATTTGGTAAGATTTGAGAAAAAAGTCTTCACATGATTGACTCGAGTATGGTGATAAGTTATTTTACAGTTTTGAGTTTGGTAACTAGTACAGTTGAATTTTAACGAAAGATATGATAAGGTCAATGGAGAGGCGGTCAGTGATAATCTAAGATACGTGAATTCATAAAAATCTTCAAGGTATAAGCTAATGTTGATAGATAAAGGAATTGGGTTACACAATTGAATTCAACATTCAAGTTTTTCATTGTGAGTCTAGGTTTGTGGTAGTGTGTTTTGTCAAGGTATGGATTGATAAGGTAAGAAATGATTGATTGCATTGAGTACTGAGAATTTGGAAAGACTTGTGCATAATTTGAGTCATAAATTTGATTACTTTGGATTGTTAAAGGACTTAAGGAAGAGTTTCACTTAAAAGTTTTCGTTTAGAGTATAAAGAGAAATGTCATGAGTTGTTGGTCAAAAGGATAAGATTGGCGTGAACGAGTCAACAAAAGGAACAAGAGTCTAGTGTACTGAAGGGTTAAAGATATTTAGAATTTTGTGTCATGGGAAGAATTTAAGAAAGTGAAGGAATAAACCTCTCGTATAAGCCCTTGGTTTGTAGTTGAAGGATTTATTGATTTTTGCCTATGAGTTTAGATATGACCGTGAGATGTGAACTAGTTTGGTACAGACTTACTAGGAATGTATCATCGACTTTTCTAAGTATTGAGTTTTTGTTTGGGTGACAAGCAGTGATGTGTGAAAGATTCTATGTGGTTATGTCAAGCTAGATTGTTCAGATTATGATAGGTAACTTATTGATGTTCAACGGTGTGGACCTACTGTTTTACATGATTAATGAGGATTTTGAGGGGATTGAAACTACTTTGTTGACGGGACGATACAGACTGTTATGATGTGTTACATTGGCATTTGATAGTGGGTAGAGGTTATGAACTTATAGTATACCGAATTATTAGAGTGACCAAGAATTTCTTAAGTGTTAGGTATATGATGGTTTTGAATATTAGTTGAAATTTGGTATCTGAAAATTACGTTGAGTTGATATTGAGTGTGATTCAATTGTTGTATCTCAATGGTAAAGTACTTTTAGAGTTGGAATTAGTGCTATCAGTCTTGAGTGTTACTCATATCTGTCATGGAATGCTTAAATGGAAAGAGGGGGAGTCATAGTTCGAAAATATTGAAGGCGATAGTATGTTTGCTAAGAAGACTTTAATACTAGTGAAGATTTCAGAGTAAGGTAAATGGATGGTGTGGCTATGATATTCTGTTAGTATTAAGAGTCTTGACCCTAGTGAAGTACTGTGAAGAGCACATGTGGTTCGATTAAATAAGTAGGTGAGCAATTATAATCGGGACTAAATTGGTGATTGTGGGTAACTAGAAAATTAAACAGATAGAATCATATGAATGAAAATGTTTGATAAGGCCATTATGGAAGAAGTATCTAGTGTTATTCGACTTTGGTTCTGTATATTCTTATATGACCATCTACTTCGTTTTGGATATGGTTTGGAGTGTGATTCGCTACCTATACCCACACGTGTTTTCATATCTATGGGTGAATCCCTAGTGGTGGATCAGGTGTACCAATCTTGTGATTGTCCTCTTGGTAGGGTGGCATCCTTCGTTAGACTTGTTCGTTTCAGTTATGGAAGATTTGGTGTTGTTTGGGATAGTTGAAGTATACTAGTGATTCTACACGCACAACCTTGCTTATGAGAACTTATTCAAGAGCTACTATATATAAAGAGTTACAATTGTCTAAGAATGTTGTTAGAGGTTCTGCATTTTGAAGTGTATCGCTTGCGAGGTTTTTACTTGATCATTTTCTTCTTTAGGTCAACTAAGTTTGTTTCTCCCTGGATGAGTACTCAATGTCTACAAATCCATTTTTTATAACTTAAGCTCATGGAAAGATTATGTTGTGAGAAGGAAATTTTGATAAGATCTATGATGGTTTGTGCACTATGAGTGTGTGATGATTGGTTCACGTTCACTTCTGGTTGTAGCAAGTATTGATTCAGAATTTTATTGTGGTTATGTGAGAAAGGATTCGTCCTAGTTATTGTGTTATGGTCTAGAGGGTTTCGATTCAGATTGAGTTCATGTATTAGTCTGTGGTTTAGTAATAACTCTTGATTTGTAGATCTTCCAAAGTTTGATTTGAAAGTTCAGTTCTTATTAGTTGATCTTGATGGAATGGTCTTAAAAAGGAACTAACTTAGAGAGATGAACACCGACTCTAGAAGATCATAACTTAGGCTTTTGATAACGTCAGTTATTCTTCCTTCTTCTTCTTTATGTTCGAGGACGAACATAGTTTTTAGTGGTGGATAATATAATGACCCGTTAGATCATTTTGAGTACTAGAATTATTTGACTATTCCCGAAAATTTTATAAGGGGTATTTTGGACTATTAGTTAATTATAGTTATACAATTAATGGGGCAATTTTAATTATTTATTTAAGGTCTTATATTACTTGGTCTATGTGTAAAAGTAAACTAGGTTAATAATATTTGTGGAAACCGCATAGTCGTGTGGCGTTAATCATAAACGACCAGAAGAGAGCGTGAGCAGTGAGTTCTCTTCCTTTAGGTAAGAATCTTTGTTTTGCTAAAGTTTTATTATTGGATTGGGATAACTTAATTCATGTCTTAATTATATGTTTTGTGGTTATGTGCGTTAGCTGAAAGAGATTGGAGTTGGAACTTGGAAATTCTCCTCGACAGCGTAGGTGGAACAATTTCATGGGATTAAAAGTGAGAAAGTTAAATAGTTTTGATTGGTTAAATGTGGATAGCTGTAGTAGGTAGTGCACTTTCTTAATATTATTTGTGTAGAAATAGTAAAATTTCACTTGAGAATTTGCACAGCCACAAGTTTGACTTACAATCATGGCATAATGATTAAGGGTAACAATTAACAAATTATTAGATAGTCTTTAGGAGTATAAGATGCGTGGTTACTTTGTTTTCCCAAATTCACGTCACTGTCTGGTTACTTGATGGTAAATTGGATCTTTGTTTCGTGCTTTAATTTTCTTGTTATGGTTACATTATTATTCTAGTTTTAATATATTGAGATAAGTAATTAAATATTTGGGGTATTATATTACTTGAATACCTTTAAATTTATAATAATTGGAGGAATTAAGACTTGACCTTAGCCTTGAAATTTGGAAAATATTAAGAGCTTGTTACATATTTGGGTGAGCTTTTGGGTCTAGACTACACACATAGTAATATGAGTGTTGTTAGTTTTGAAATCTCATTGTGGTTATGTACTTGAATAGATTACATTGATTTAGAAACTCAACGAAAAGGGAAAGCTCAAGTCTCATAGTGAATTGTGAATCAATTGAGGCAAGTGGATTTCTAAACCCTTGTTAAGTGTATGAAATTCGTGTATTTCCTTGTAATATGTGTTTGGGTAATGAGTCTTGGTGATGGGTTGACTTGTCCACATTGATTAATTCTAATGATGAAAAAGGGGTAATAAAAGGCAATGTGATTAAGTGTTTGTGTGTGATGTGTTGAGAATGGCTTGAAGACTTGTTGAATCATTGTTGATGTTGTATCATGATTGTGTTGTTGTGAATTGTGCAATGTTATGAAAATGGTCATCTCCTCATTATTTGTGTGAACATGTCATTTCATTGTTCTGAGACATGGTTGTGACAAGTGTTATGTGAATTGAGAAAGAATAAGAAATTAAAGAGGATGTACCATTTCGAGGGACGTATTGCGCGCCGCAATGGATACTATATATTGAGGGACGTATCGCGCGCCGCGATGGATATATTATCGAGAGACGTGTCGTGCGCCGCGACAGATGCATGAACAGATATGTCCCCCATGGGTCCCGGACTGAGAGACAGCGGGTGTGTATCATTAGGTCAGACATGCATCACTATACTTGACATTGCATTTTATTGCATTGCACTTCTTTATTATTGGTGAACTTGATCTTGTGTGTTGCTGATCTTGTGAGTGCATTTCTGTGGAACTTTTGATTGATGAATATTGAACTTGTTGTTGAAGATATGCAATTGTTAGGGTGTTGTTGTTGAGGATATGAAATTTTTGTTGTTGTTGAGGTTATGAAATTGTTGATGTTGTTGAGGATATGAAATTGTTAGAGTGTTGTGTTGAGCTATGTGCTTTTAAATTGTGAATTGTTATGTTGGGCTGGTTTTAAGCATGTTGTAGTTGTGGAGGTTGTAACTGATGAATATTGAGCTTGTTGTTGAGATTATATGATTGTTAGAATGTTGTTGTTGAGATATGTGCTTGTAAATAGTGAACTGTTAGGTTGGGCTGGTTATATATAGATTGTAGTTGTGAAGGTTCGGTTGGGGTGCAAGGAGTACTCGTGTTCTATCCCCTTAGCTCATGTTTAGAGGTTTATTTGCTGAGAATCGTGTGGTTTGGTACTCACCCTTTGCTTCTACAAATTTTTGTAGGTTACGAGCCTGAATTTTTGTGGTACTTGTCATTCTCTTCTTTTCCAAGACTTCTTGTGGAGGTTTGTAAGGTAGATGCTTGTCAGTTCGCGAACCTTCTTACTCCTATTTATGATCTTGTTTTATTCTAGAAACAATGTCATTTTAGACTTGTGTTTTCTTTTGAATCAATTGTAATACTTTAGAGGCTTGTGACAACCAGATTTTGGGAGTATTTTTGAGTTGATTATAAAATTTCCGCATTTTATTGTAATGGTTGAGTTTTAGGCGGACTTGTCTTGGTGGGAAAAGACGAGTGCCATCACGTCCAATTTTGGGTCGTGACGAATCCAAATTGAAATAAATATGCTTGGCACGTGGGAGAACGATCCCAACGTTATGAGAGCCTTACATATCTGGTAGAAGTAAACCCTTGGCGAAAACACCAACTTTCTTGATCGATCTTGATGAATCTGCCCTTTTTCTCCTTCTTCTTTTCTCTTCTCCTTTATCCTTAGCCCTAGCGTGAAATCTCAAATTCTAAAATTGACTAAAATCTTATTTGATCCATATTAAACTCCTAAAAACGGATTAAAATAATAGGGCAATGGAAAGACTAAAATACCCCTTAAAATTCCGGATTGGACATTTCCTTAATCCAATAGTCCAACTTCCAAAAGGCATAACTCACTCATACGAACTCGGAATCGCACAAACTTCGCGGCGTTGGAAAGATCATCCCAAGGGATTTCCAACCATATCTGGAAACACACCTAACTCACCCTGAGATAGGAATTATGGCTATTAGAAGTTGACCAAAAACTCATTTTAACACCTTTACCAAATTTTCCAGATTTTAAATTTACTTCTAGTTCTTCTAGTTGCGAGATGTTACAATAGTAAAATTTTGTAGCTGATAAATAATTTTTTCCACGAGTTTGAATTTATCATAGTAATAATAACCGTTCAGCCACAAAAAAATATTTGAACAAAAATTTGAGGCTAAATATTTTTTTCAAGTTATAAAAGTTATGACATATTAAAAATATAATCATAGAATTTTTGCTAAAATAAGATTTTATAGTTAATTATTATATTTTTTCATGATCATGTTGAAACTTGTTGAAGCAATAGTCACCTTTTATCCATAAGAAGTAATTAAAAATAAAATATTATAACTTAATAAATATTATGTTTTGAGTAGCACAAAATTCTTTCAATAATTAACTTAATGGTTATAATTATTTGTCATGGCAAAAAATGATATATCCATGTGAATAAAATTGAGGTGATACATATTATCTAATACAAGGTGAAACGTAAGCCTTGAGGTGCTTTATCTTGTGTTGAGAATTAATGTTATACGACTCGAGCCTCTTCTATCGAACAATACATTTATCGAGCTAGCTTAATTAAAGATGTTAATCATTCTATCAATTCAATTTTACAAGATCTTAATTTTTCAGTTTTAAGTATAATTTAAATAAATAGAAGTTATACAATAAATAAATTAATAAATAGAAGTTATGTCTAATTAATTTGATGTAAT
This sequence comes from Solanum raphanifolium, assembly GCA_036250405.1. Taxonomy (NCBI): domain Eukaryota; kingdom Viridiplantae; phylum Streptophyta; class Magnoliopsida; order Solanales; family Solanaceae; genus Solanum; species Solanum raphanifolium. The sequence goes on from JAJOOE010017548.1 coordinate 14,858, forward strand.
TGTACTTTTTTTATATAAAAAAATGTGTATGATTAATTTACAAATCATTAAATAATGTCATATTTATTGAAATATGCAATATGAATTATTCTGGAATATAGATAGATAAATAAATTGTTTATTGAATCTATCTATATATAATAGGAGAAGTAAAAAGTGTCACATGTCAGCACCACAAAATTTCTCAATTATTTTATTTTACAAAATAAGAATTTTTAAAAAAAGTAAAAACTAGAAAATTATATTTTATTTAAATCTAACTATTAAATTTTCTTATATTTTTATTATTTTAACAAGAAGATAATATGTACAGAGTGATATTATTTATCATTTTAGATAAATTAAATAATGATATAATATTATTATTTTTAAATTTAAATAATGAACTAAGCTTATATATTGATTTATTGACATAAATATTATATGAATGACATCAAGATGTTAAATGTTAACATTCTCAAATAAAATTTACAATATTATCTTATAATAAGTTAAAATTTTAAACTGTCAATAAGTTAATATTTATGATTACATTTATCAATTAACTGCGCAACGCGCGGGCACGTATACTAGTATAATTAATATACAAAGAAGTGATATTGACATTCAATTCTTTTTTTAATTTTCTGTTATTGGCAATTTTTTAATTTTTTGAATTTCTTATTTTAATCTTAACTTCCTAATCCATATAATTTTGTATTTTCAATTAAAACTATAAAACTACAATCCAAAATTCACATCTCCATTAAATTTCAAATTGAAATAACCAAACAATATGGAAGTATAGTTTCACTATAGTTGAACAATTTGACTTGAATTTGAATTCACATGGTGGATATAAAAAAATTGAGTTGAGTTTCTTATTTTATTTTGAAAATTCCATCTTAAAATAATTTTCAAACTTTAATTATATGGTAATTGGCACTTCCATCACAATATTGTTTTGCTTCTCCAATTCTATATAAATAGATTAAATATATTTTTCGATTTTGACATTTTTATTTTATTTTAAAATATTCTATTTTTAACTTGTTGTTCTAATGCATATATCATTTTTAAAACAATATAACATAATATTGAATATTCAGTATAGTATTATGAGATTTGAAGAGAAAATAATTAATTGTAAGGGAAAAATAAAAAATATAATTAATTTTATCTTGATTTCATGAATTGACAAGTAATTTGGAATAAGTATTTTTATGAATATGAACAACTAATATGAGTCAATGGTCTCTCTACCTCCACGAGATAGTGATAGCGTCTGGGTACACTCTATTCTTCTTAGACCTCACTTAGGAGATTTCACTAAATATGTTATTATTGGACAACTAATATGCGACATAAGGAGTAAAAGTTTAAAATTTATTTTGAAAAGGAGAATAGATACCAAAACTAATAAGGAAAAATTGTATGAAATAACAACTATTAATTCAAACTAAATGATATAGCCATAGTTTATTTTAATTGTAATTCGCAGCAAACATCCCCTTTTTTTGCCATCTGATTCGGTATACAATTATCCATTTTTAGTATACAATTAGTCATTTTATACATTTCGGTATAAAATGTATAAAACGTGTTTGTGTTTGTATAAAGCGAGAGAAAAGTGTATATACAAATACAAATACATATATTTTCGTCCTATAGACTTATAATTATACAAATTACAATGTATAAATGAATTTATACAAAACTGGACAATTTGTATAAAATTGGATGTTTGTAGCAAATTATACAAATCAAAAGCTCCATAGCAAACATAAACTTTGCTATGGAGCGCAATTATGCAAACTATAACTATAACATACAAATATGATTTTTATGTTTATTACATGTGAAAGTTGCTCAACTAATAAAGGACCAAAGAATATATATATTTTAGAATAATAGTTATTCATATAAATAATTGACCTTTCCCATTAACTTAAAGTAAAGTATATATTTGTTTTTATTGTTGTTAATATTATTAATTATTGTTATTTTCATGAGATAATTTTCTTTGTTATTATATGTAACAATTGTTAATTTTATATAACAATTATGGTATTTTGTTATATATATAACAAATGTTGTATTTGTTAATTTTAAAAGAAGCAAAAATCATTGTACATATAATAATTAGAGATAATAACTATAAAAGTAAAACATAAATATTAACCTAAAATAACTCTCCACCGTACCTTCTCCCTCCCCCTTCCTCATTTAGATCCCAAAAATTAAAAATTGCAAAAGATCAAAAGTTTCCCCCAATATTTTAAAACCCAATTAACAAAAATCTACATATCCTTTCCCCTCTTCCCGTATTCTTCTTGTCCGACCCTCCCCTCCCCCTTTTTTATCCAAGTCTTTTGTTCAATTTTTATTTTTAATGTTTTGTTAATTTTTCTTTTGTAGGTTTTACCTAGCATTCTCCAAGCAGATGAGATAAGTTTTTATGATATGAGTTTTTTGTTTTTGTTTTACTCAGTTGTATATTCTAAATTTTCTATTATTTAATGGTTCAAGAAAAGATTGATCCACAAATATTTTTTCATACAAATTTATTGTCGCGACCCAAAAAAATGGACGTGATGGCACTTGTCTTATCCCACCTAGACAAGTCAGCCTAAAACTCAACCATTACAATAAAATGCGGAAATTTTTATAATCAACTCAAAAATACCCCCAAAATCTGGTTGTCACGTGTACAAGCCTCTAAAGTATTATAATTGAATAAAAAGAAAAATACAAGTCTCATATGACATTGTTTCTAGAGTAGAACAAGATCATAAACAGGAGTAAGAAGGATCGCTGAGAAGACAAACAACTACCTCACAAATCTCCCAGAAGCCTTGGAAAATAAGAGAATAACAAGTACCACAAAA
>JAJOOE010017549.1:0-13362 GCA_036250405.1 Solanum raphanifolium
ATACACTTTTACAATTTTCAAGAAGTGTAAATAAGGGTATAATAGGAAAAAATTTGTTGTCCTTTCTTGATTTGTCAAAATGGACAACTAAATAGGGACAACCAAAAAAGGAAATATGGACAAGTAAATAGGGACGGAGGGAGTAGTTGTAAACTTATTTTTATAACTTTTTTTTACCACTTTAAAAAGAGGAAAACGTTAATTAAATGTATTTTTCTACTTTATTTTATTAGACAAATTTATTAAATGTTATATTATCTGATTATTTTTTACTTTTGGCATTTAACCTGAATAACATAAATAACATAAATCTCACTAGTTAAGAATTTAATTATGTGCCTTTTCGTGAGTTTTTTTTTTCCAAATTATCATTCGTGCAAAATTTTGGTCCCAATATATATGTATTTCGGATAAATGAGGTTCATAATTAGTTGTATATAGCCAAGTGTATTCACATGTCTCTGACTCTCTCGCCCGCCAGCTCTTTTCCTATTTGTATTTCAGAATGTATCTGATAGCAAAAATACATATATCTAGGTGTATTTAATTTGAAATATGATATGAAACTATTAATTAGTGAGATAATATGTAATTATTTCAAACTATTGGGATAATAATTAGTTAATAAGGTAAGAATGTTTGGGTAATTATGATGTTTTTCAACTTAATGGTCCCTCTAGTCCATGTTAAGTGAATTGTTAGGATATACATATTTTTTAAGAAAAATATTTTAGTATATAACTAATTAAAATGCTACTTTCCACTATTGTTCTTTAGATTATTTTCAAATTATTCTCCTATAAAATGTAAAGTAGTTAAGAACCTCATTAAATGAAGGATATATATGAAAAATGTCTCAATAATTCTCTAAAGCTTCGACTTCACTTATTTTATACTATGAAAAAATTCTCAAAAACTCACTTAATAAAGACTAGAAAAATAATAAATATATATCTTTTTTAACAAATTCTCATAAACTGGCCACAATGATTTTGTGTTAATGGTGTAGAAGTTAACGAGTTTAAGGATTTCTGAATTAGGTTTGCTTGCTAAATTTGAAAAATAATGTGTTAAATTTATTTTATTTATATTTTAGGGTTTAGGGTTAACTAATTTAAAATATTCTTAAATTTTCAAGCTAGGTATTTAAATCCAACTTAAATTCTTGATATTAATGGTAACTTCTAAACACTTGTATGGAGAGTTTCATTATAGAGGAAGAGATAAGAAGGTATATAGGCTCATCAAGTAAAAGAGAGGAAGACCCGAGATCTAAACTAAGTGAAGTATATTAAAACAAGAAAATAAAGGTATTGATTGAAAAAAAACATACTCATAAAAGGAAGCTAAATCTAAGATTAGAAACATATACCAACTTATCAATATTTATATTATAAATACAACAAAAAAGTGATAAAATGACATTTTTTTTATCATCATCATCAACTACTAATAACATAAGTTTTTGCTAGTTTAGTGTCACCTTCATTTGTTACATCAATCAAAATTTTACAAAATACATCATTTATAACTGACATTGAACATCACCCGCTCACTATTGTGTCTTGCCATTATTCTTATTGTCTTAAGTTTGTCCTATTTTTAGTATGTCCAATTATCTAATTTCAGTTATAAAAGATTGTTCCTTTCACCAGAATTTTTTCGACACATTCAAATAACTTGTTGATTTACTTTAATCTCTAGCACCATCAAAAAAAGTTTATTTTTCTTAATCCATTTAGGAAGAAATGTTTTTGTTTCTATTGAAATTTGATATGCAACTCTAACTTACCTCTTGACCTTAAGGGTAGGATTTCTTTTTTTTTTTCCTTTTCAGAACTTAATGATATTAACAACCAAATGAAGGGGGAATAAAGCCTAAACTCCTTTTACATCTTAGGACAAGAAAGATTCGAGTCCAGAACCAAAATGCCAACAAAATTTTTCGAAAATTTTAAAAGGGCAACTCAATTATTTATGAAACCAAAAGGGCAACAATTTGTAACTGCGTTTAAATCAGGGTTTAAAAAAGGCGCAGAAACCCATAAGCCTTACAAGGTGCAAGACTGTCAGCGCCTTGCAAGCTATTTATTTATTTATTTTTTTAAAAAATCGTTTTAATTTCTTTAACTGTTATTAATATTTATTTTGTATTGTAATATTTACTAGAGTTGATGATTGTAAAATTTGCATAGGATTTTTAATTTATACATAATTAATCATAACATATAATCATGGTGTGACTCAACTGGAAAGTAATATATTCATTTTTTATCCTTTTCTCTCATTTTCTTATTTTAAAAAGAAAGTTTGTTTTCTTCTTTTTAAAATGTATAAAAAATAGTAATGGTAATATTGATATCAATTAAAATTGGCCTAAATAATTTTATAAATTCTTAGTTAATGAAACAGTTACAATACCAATAAAGTAAACGTACATTATTTCTTCAAATGGAAAAATAAAATAAAAATACCTATTTAACTCAAAATCATAGCACGTGATTATATGTTATGATTAATTATGTATAAATTAAAAATCCTCATTACTTTCCAGTTGAAGGATAGTTCAATCCTTCTTTGAAGGTAGTACTCTCCCAAAATCTATCACTCATGCTAATCTAGTGCTTATTCCTAAGAAAGAAAGTATTCAATCTTTCTCGGATATGAGACCTATCAGCCTGAGTAATTTTATCAACAAGATTCTTTCTAGAATTCTTCATGACAAATTGAGGGATATTTTACCTAGGGTGATATCTATTAATCAATCAGGTTTTGTTCAAGGCAGAAACATAATAGAAAATGTTTTGTTGACTCAGGAGATTGTTTCAGATATTGGCAAGAGAGGAAAACCTTCTAATGTGATAATAAAGTTAGACATGACTAAAGCATATGACAGGATTTCTTGGTTTTTCCTGATGAAAGTGCTAAGGAAGATGGGGTTCTCTAATATGATAATAGATGTGATATGGAGATTGGTAGCTAATAATTATTATTCTATCTTGCTCAATGGCCAGAACTTTGGATTTTTTCACTCGACTAGAGGCATTAAACAAGGAGATCCTTTATCACCAGTTCTCTTTATCCTGGCTGCAGATGTGTTGTCTAGAGCATTAAATCAGTTGTTTGAGGATGAGTTATTTGTTGGTTATGGATTGCCTAAGTGGAGTACTAAGTTGAATCATCTTGCATATGCTGACGACACCATTATTTTTGCCTCTTCTAATGAATATTCTCTGAGGAAAATTATGCAGGTCCTACAGCAATATGAATCACAATCAGGACAAAAGGTGAATAAAGAGAAAAGCTTTTTCTACATGCATCAAAATACTTCTAGGGCTATCACAGAAAAGGTAGGTGAAATCGCTCGAACTTTTTGCTAGCTTTGAAACATGGGCCGAAGGAAAGAGGAAGACCAAACAAAGTCGCGGTCAAAGCAAAGAAAAAGATACTGGCATGATCAGGGGTGTTTTTCCTTTTAAATACCTGGGGTGCCCTGTATCTCATTCAAGAAAAAGAAAGGAGCATTTTGCTGAATTGATTGAGAGAGTAAGGAGCAAAATTCAAGCTTGGAAGGGGAGGATGCTGTCATTTGGAGGAAAAGAAGTGTTATTGACTAGTGTATTACAGAGTATCCCTATTTATATTTTATCAGCCATTGTTCCTCCACAGTGTGTTATTAAAGAGGTTCATAGATTGATGTCTAGATTTTTCTGGAACTCTAAGGTAGTAGGAATGAGCAAACATTGGTCAACATGGGAAAAAATGTGTATGCCCAAACAAGAAGGTGGTTTAGGGTTTAGGTCTTTGTTTGAATGCTATGTGTGCAAAGTTGTGGTGGAAATTTAGAACACAAAACTCTTTGTGGTCTAACTTTCTTTGGAATAAATATTGTAAAAAACAGATCCCAACCTTAGTTCAATGGAGAGGTGGGTCTCAACAGTGGAAAGCTATGTTGATGTAAAGGGAAAAAGTGGAACAACACTTGTGGTGGGAACCTAAGGGTGGTACATCTACTATTTGGTATGATAACTGGAGCAAGTTGGGACCTTTTTTCTGTAGGCCTCCAGATGTAGTATCTTGTCATCCTTTAAAAGATATTTCTGAGTTTTTAAATGAAGATGGATGGAATCTGATAGTAATGAAGGAGATGTTGCCACAGTATGTGGTGGATTATGTAGAAAAAGAGATAAGGTATGTTCATTGGGAGAATACTGAGGATTTTCCTTGGTGGACGAAAACCAGTAATGGAAAGTTTTCACTAAAAAGTGCTTGGGAACTATTGAGACAAGAACATGTGGTGGATGAAGATTTACAAAGTATTTGGGTAAGAGGCCTACCTTTTAAAATATCCTTTCTGAACTGGAGAATTTGGTTGGGTAAAATTCCAGTTGCAGCAATTATAAATACCTAGAATCCACAAATCTCTCAAGATTGTGGATGTTGTCAAGTACCAAAGAGAGAAACGATTGAGCATTTATTTTTGAAAGGGGATGTAGCAAATAAGGTGTGGAGTCATTATTGTACGGTTGCTGGATTGATAGACAATAGATTGAACTTAAAGCAAAGTATAAGATTATGGAGGGATATGGAAGGCAATAGTAGATCAAAGACGGTATTTCATATTGTTCCATTTGCTGTGATATGGGGTATTTGGAAAAGAAGGAATACTGTGCTTTACGAAGGTCAATATCGTATTGGAAAAATATTCTGGGAAATAGATACCATCTTGGGCAGGTTCATGAAAGTAAGGTGGAAAATGGAGACTTTAGGGAAAAAATGGTCAGAGTTAGTAGATTTGTTACAAGGCTATAAAGTGGAGTACTTCTCAAAGGTGGTCAGGTGGTTCCCTCCCCTTATCAGATGGTTAAAATGTAATACTGATGGGGCTTCGAAAGGAAATCCTGGATTAAGCTTAGTTGCATTCTGTATAAGAGATCATACCGGTGATTTGGTGGTGGCTATTGGAAAAAGAATCCAGGATGTTCCTAGCTTGAAGGCTGAAGCATTAGCTATTAAGGAATGTCTGGAATACTGTCATAGAATGAACTACAAGAAGATTATCTTAGAGACTGATTCATGGAGCTTGGTTCAGATTTTACAAGGGACGTGGGAGAGTCCTTGGAATGTGATTTTGGAGATTAAATCGATTAGATCTCTTTTTAGAGGTTTAACAGTAAGAGTAGTGCATTCCCTTAGGAAGGGCAATACTCTTGCTGATTTTTTAACTAACTTAGCTTTTGATTTTGCAGGGGAAATTAATTTCAACAATGCAGACGAGCTACCAGCAAAAGGGAGATATATTCTAAATTTGGACAAATTAGGGAGTCCTAACATCAGAAGAATTGTGAGAAAGTAATAGCCTACATCTACTGTATAATAAGTTCAGGCTCGGCAACAATCAGTCAAACCAAAATAGATGCTAATCAACTACAACAGAAAAGGAAAGCTTGTATGAAGCTATTTCGTGGGGTTTTTTTGGATTTATCACCTGGTGAGAGCTTGGGGTGAGATAGAATCCAAATTCCGCTCAAGTTTCCCTTGACTCATGTAGTCTTGATTAACGTCTGATTTGCTTAGATTGGTAGCCTGAAATAGTTTATCACAGTTAGAGATTCACAAACAAATCTGATTTTCATTCATTTAGACCTGATGGTGGTATTAACTTCTTGCAAGTTCAACCCATTGATCTAGAGTGATGAGAAAAAGGATTTTTAAGATGAGAGCTTGAAGGTACTTAGCTTAAGAGAATGTTGATGGTCTGCTCGTGCCAGGGGGAGTAACAACCAAATTTGTACTCGCACGAGTGCACATGTTTCTCCTTGGCTGCTCCTACATTGGAAATAGATGGTTCAAAGCTCTGTAGTTAGTTGTTTTAATTGTATGTTTATCTTTAATCTAGAGATTCAGATGGTGGTGTTAACCTTGGAGGTTCAACCCATCGAAAACTAGAGAAGAGGATTACAGTGCAATTAATTAGCTAGCTACAGGTTACTTAGCATATGCTGGCAGAGAACTGAAGAGAGTCAAAGGGCGTAAGGTAGGTGGAGGTGGAGATTAATCGAAGTTGTCTAGGCTTCGACGAATCTATTTTTTCACGCTAAAAAAAAAAAAAAAGAGTCACACCATGATTATATGTTATGATTAATTGTGTATAAATTAAAAATCCTATGCAAATTTTACAATCCTCAACTCTAGTAAATATTGCAATACAAAATAAAGATAAATATTAATAACAGCTCAAGAAAATAAAATGATTTTTTAAAAAAATAAAATAAAGATAGCCTGCAAGGCTGACAGCCTTGCGCCTTGTAAGGCGCATGGTGGCTGAGCCTTACAAGGCTAAAAGTTGATGCGCCTTGTAAGGCTCATGGGTTTCTGCGACTCATTTTTGAAACCCTGATTTAGACGCCGTTACAAATTGTTGCCCTTTTTGTTTCATAACTAATTGAGTTGCTCTTTTGAAATTTTCGAAAAATTTTGTTCTCTTTTTGATTCCGGACTCAGAGAGATCCTATCCTATTAAGGTTTTGATCCAGAGATCTTAACAAAACAAAACAACTATACTAATTCATTTAAACTACAATTGTTAATGCATACTCAAAAATAAAATTATTTGAGAGTGATTCATGACCAGACTATTGGATTTTTCTTTGGGATTGTCGTGTACATTCATAATTACATCAATTTTCGAATAAGGAATCAAGAAATGAAACACAATAAATGAAAAAAAATTTAATATCATCAATTAGTTCATTCCTAAGTTCTAAATCACATATATAAAATTCCACCCTTAAATCCTCAATTATAAATTTATTGGGACTCGAAAACCTTAAAAAAATCATCCATATATTCAAACATAAAAAATAGCAACACTTGAGCAACTTACAAAAATGATTATATCTATAGGGTTATTAAAGTTCTATAGCTATAAGTATGATATTTATAAAAAATGACTACAATTTATGTTTTGTTCTAGCTGTATTATTATATATGTTTTTTATTTTTCTATTTATACACTAATATAATTTTAATTATAATGAACTAAATAAGGAAAATGTATTAATTGTACAAATTCAAATCGGTATCTTTATTTATAAAATTTTAAGTATTAATATATCAAGGATACAAGTATTTGTAAAAACTTAATGTATTAATATATTAAACAAGATACAGTATAACAATTTAGCATATGAACACGATAATTTGAAAAATGAATACACTGTCGTTAAACAAAAAATGAATACACCAATATAGTATACATATGAATACATTGTTGTTAAACAAAAGATGGATACATTTGACAACTCAAAAACAAAAAAAATGGAAAATAATAGAATGTGTAGGTAGCAAAGTGTGCAAGTATTCGGTTGTATAAAAAATTGAAAAAGTCAACATACGTCAATCTCTTTTTGGTCAAGTTTTTCCTATAATACTTGAGGCTTGGTGTTAACTCATCTATTTGTTTATAAAAATATAGTATTAATGTATCCAATTATACTTGTATTGCCTAATCAACCTTTCAAATTGGATATATTACTTGTGTATCCAAATATACTTGTATTCACAAATCACCATTTCAACTTGTGTTAATATTACAATACAAGTATCTATGTATATAAGTATTCTACTATATACAAATTTGACAATCACACAAACCTCAATCTCTTTTTGCTCATATCCTTTTGTACTGTTTTTTCTAAAATAACTTGTACTGTTTTTTTGCAAAGCTAGTGAATCAAATATCCAGCTAATGACATTGTGTTGTCATTTTTATGTATGCTCTTTGAAATTAGCTACAAACACAATTCTCTCTCTAACTTTACTCTCTCTCTCTTCAACGACAATCTCACCGGTAACGACTAATTTTGACGGAGCTCAGGATGAGCTTCAACACTAATCGCTCTGCTCCGACGGCAAACAGACCGCCAGACCCATCAGACTTTACCAACTTTCCCCCTCTTGCTACAAACTCCCAAATCTTTAACAACATCAATAAGGCCCATTTTAACCAGATCCAAATTCCCACTTCTTGTAATATGCATTATAAGGGTACTTTGGGAGGTAAAGTTCAGGGTTATGAGAAGAACAAGATTAAACTCCAACCAAGGAAGCATGAGATCCTCAAAGGGAAACCAGTGGTCACGTTAACTAATTAACTTTGCTATTTATTGTGTAATAATATTTTTTCTATTTAAATATTAATAACTTTTTTGATTATTTGTATATAATTAACTTTGCTATTTATTGTGTAGTTATATCCATATAACATAAAAATAATAAACTATAGCTATTTATTTTAAATGTATATTAATGTTTGCCATATTTTGTAGTTTAACTTTAATAATATACGTATTAATTACTACATAATTGTCAAATTTAGCAAGATCAAATAAAAGTCGTAATTTGAAAAATAAACTTAAAATATTGTAAAACACTTAACAATAAACCCCAATACATAAAGAACATAATTAATTTAAGGAGTTTCAACACGTACTTTCAAAATTTATTAAGAAATGAAAATCCTAAGTTAAAAAGAAAACTTACAAACCCTTAAAAAAGTTAACCCCAAACCCTATAATTAACACATAAATACTACAAATTTTACGAGAAATAATAAAATATTACATAATAAAAAAGGATGATTAGAAAATGACATATCTACGACATTTAATCCTAAAACTGGGCATCTAGGCTTTGTCCAGGAAGAATGAGCCATTAATATGTGGAAAAATTATTTAAATACACATTTTGTTTTATTATAATCTCTAAAAAAATTTACCATTTAAAAAAAATTACAATAATCTCATCTCGAATATATCTTTATCCCCTCTTGGATACATCCCTCCCATTAAGTAATGTATCATTCACAATCAGTGAACTATGTATCCGCAGGTTTCCTGATGTATCCGATATCCTATAATTTTAAGAAATTTTTGTACTTTGAGAATCAATAGGGATATATATATGAGTAATTAGCTCTTGACACTATGATATTTATGTAATTTTATAATATACCACATAGCACTTCATTAAAATTATTGTAGATGGTCGATATGTTAATCATTGTGGCCCATTTTGAAAAATAGTCAGCTACTTTGTTGACTTCTCTAAAATAGTGAGTGACATTAACATCATTCTTATTAATGCGAACGATAGTTTCTTTAAGAAATAATAATGATAATAATAATAATATTATAATAATAATAATTTTAAAAAAATAGTTTCTTTCAATAATGGTCCTCAAATTAAGGTTCTGAGAAGTCCTGCTTTGCATCAATGTCAACTATAATCTTGGAATCCATTTCAACATTAAGCAAGAAATAAAAACTCAAAAATAACTTCAAACCCCTTAAAAAAGTTAAAACTCCAAACCCTAATTAACACATAAATATTGAAAATCTTACAAGAGAGGAACAAAAACAGACATAGTTATAAAGGGATAATTAGAATTGATATTTTCATAATATTTAGACAAGCTAGGCGAGATAAATGATATAGGTTGGTGATAATCACTCGCACGTTACTCATTTCCTCTCTCACACGTCGATGAACAAGTAAAATGTTTTGGAAAAATGAGTTGGAATTTAATGAATTGCTTAGTTTACTGGCTCAAAATTGTGCAAAAGAATTTTAAACAAACTTATTATACATAACCATATTAGATACATAGTGAAATACTTGCTTTCAATCTGTGACAAAAGAATTTCCTAACAATAAATACAGAAAATAAGGGATATCTAAAAATAGTTTAGGCCATTAAATTACAATAATAAGTTCATATTTTTTTTCAAAAAATCTTTTACTACATTTAAAAACACGTAGAAAATAAGAGAAAATGTTAGAAATGAAATTTTAATCCTTCATATTTTCTATGAAAGATAGATCATAGTACTCATCAATTCATTTGTCTGAATTCGAAATTATAGAACTATAACAAATTCTATTCAGATCAATTATTTAAATCAATTAAATTATAATAATTATTTTTTTCTAACTCATTTTTCATAAGGTTCGTACTCTGATCTCGATAACATATAATTATCAGATTTAACAAGAAATAAATATTCTAACTCAAAAAATAAACTTAGAAAAACTTTAAGTAGTAGATACCAAATCCTAACATATAACGAGAATAACTAATATCAGGTGTTTCAATACCTATTTTCAAAATGTAGCAAAAAATGACAATCCCAAGTTGAAAAATAACTTAGAAACCCTTCAAACATGTTAGTTGCTTCTAATTAAAGCTCAAATAAACATTGCATAGAAAGAAAAAAACAAGTAGAATGACCGGAAAATAACCTTAATATAGCTTTGATGGAAGAGACTTACTCTTCTACAACAAAATAAAAGATCAAATAACAACGATATCAAAGCTAATGCCTTTTTGGGCAATAGCCATTGAACTTATTTAGTACAACAACAAAGGAAAAGATCAAATAACAACCATATTAAAGCAGCTAGTCCATTTTTCAGGCAAGAACTATATCTATATGCTTTAAAGGGTTTTCAACGTCACCTCCACCACCATGTTTGACAAATTCAGCGGGGGTCAGAAAACTAGCATGACAACTACAAACTATCTTCAGATCTTCTCTCCTCACAGACGAGTATAATAAGTATCCTTTAGTCTTCTTTCCATTTGGTCCATCATAAAAAACACAAGGCATGGTGTGCAAGAAGTTCCTCAGCTTCTCTCCAACTTCTTTAGCACTTTCCCCTGACAACACCCCTGATTTCTCATTAGTAATTTTGAGAAACTTCAAAAAGCTAATTGTTATCATTTTTCGTGAACTTACACTTATATTTTAATTAAGTAAATAAAAAGTGCTTCAATGAAAGAATAAAAAGGAAGAAATTCTTTATACATCCATTAGGTGGTTGTTGGGATTCAAGCTCAGTCAAATTTGAAGCAACACTTCTTTGTGATCCACCTGAAAACAACAAAGAAGAATTTTCATTAGTTATTGACGATGAACGGTTCAATATCTTCAATTTTTTAGAGTTGAACTCTCAAATTACCGATCAACCCTAAATTCAGCTCCACATTCCTCAAGTTTTCTCTATTTTCTTCAGTTTTCTCCATGTTAGCAAAATCTAAAAAATGAGAGAGTTATTGAATTTCAAACTAAAAAATTATAAAATGGACATAGAGAAACTCCATAAAAGTTTCAGGGTGGAGAAACCATTAGGCCATTTGGGAGATTATAAAGAAGAAAATTCCAAGGTGTGAAGGTAGAAAAAATATGAAGGGGTATTCCATTTCTGTGGGTTAAGTGAAATGAGAAAATACCATGACCTGATTTAGAAATGACTTTGGAAATTGCTCCCAAAAAGTAACTGATCAAAAGTGACACATGTTATTTGTGAATTCATTTATTTATAAAAAAAAATTTACCACTTTAAAAAGAGGAAAAGGTTAATTAAATGTATTTTTCTACTTTATTTTATTGGATGAATTTATTAAATGTTATATTATTTAATTATTTTTACTTTCGGCATTACTAATCTAAATAAGGTAAATAACATAAATCTCACTAGTTAAGAATTTAATTATGTGCAATTTCGTAAGTTTTTTTGATTGTATAGTTCGTGCAAAATTTTGGTCCCAATATACATGTATTTCGGATAAATGGGGTTCACAATTAGTTGTAATTTATTCTAGATATATTATATCCAAGTGTATTCACAAGGCTCTGACTCTCTCGCCTGCCTCTTTCCCTATATGTATTACACAATGTATCTGAGAGCAAAAAAATATATATCTAGGTGTATCTAATTTGAATATGATATTAAATTATTAATTAGTGAGACAGTGTGTACTTATTTCAAACTATAAGGAGAATAATTAGTTAATAAGGTATGAATGTCTGTGCAATTATGTCTTTTTTCAACTTAATACGATCCCTCTAGTCTAGTTAAGTGAATTGTTGGCATACGACACATTTTTAAGAAAAATAGTTTAGTACATAACTAATTAAAATGTTACTTTCCACTATTATTATTTAGACTATTTTAGAACTATTCTCCTATAAAATGTACTATTAGTTAAGAGCTTCATTAAATGAAGGATAAATATGAAAAATGTCCCAACAATTCTCTTAAACTTCGAACAATTCACTTATTTTAAATAATGAAAAAATTCTCAACAATTCACTTAATAAAGACTAGAGAAAATAATAAATATATCTTGTTTAACAAATTCTCATAAATTGGCCACAATGATTTTGTGTTAATGGTGTTGGAGTTAATGAGTTTAAGGGTTTCTAAATTAGGATTGCTTGCTAAACTTGAAAAATAATGTGTTAAAAGTTATTTTATTTATATTTTAGGATTTAGGATTAAATAATTTAAAATATTCTTACTTAAATTTTCAAGTTACGTATTTAAATCCAACTTAAATTCTTTTTATTTGATTTAGAGATTAAGAGGCAGAGGAAGAAGAGGAACGTATCTAACGTATCAAAGATTAAGTGGAATGGCTTGACTACTTTCAGGAGATGGAGAATACTAGGTAAATAAAGGACAATGGGGATTAGTGAAAACTAGTTGCATTAGAGAAGTACCTAAATAAGTGTTGGGTACTGTTTATAGACACAAAAGGGATTAATTTGTGGAGTAAAGCGGTGGAAGGAAAATTAGTGGAAGCCAAGAAGGATCCTTATATAAAGTTGTTGGTGAGCAGTGAAGAAGCCAAAAAAAGGTCAAATAAAAAAATATATATAAGGTGGCGTGGAAGAAAGTGAAGTTAGCAGTTATATATATTGGCGCTAAAATGTAACTTTTAAACACTTGTATGGAGAACTTCTTCTTCTTTTTGCTTGAAAAGGGTGTTTATTTAATTATATGCATTCATACAAGGTCGGTGGCCTGAAGCATTACAATCAAACGGAATACTTGCTAAAGTTACCAACAAAATAATTAAAATTATCTGATATTAGTAGGGACAAGTTCTTCCTATCAAAAGTGGCTCCCTCATTATCAGCATCGATGGTCTTCGAGACAAACAATGGTGGTGCTGTCCATTTCATAAAATATATGTCCTCTGTTAGTTTTACTGCTTCTTTAACTAGCATATCAGCCAACTGATTCTGCTCTATGTAGCTATGGCTGGAGTAACTCCTTACATCTAAAAATTGTGTTAGTGATTTAGTCACGACCTTTATAGATAATGTTTATGATATCTGATGAGTCTGTATCAATTTGGATAGGTGAGATACATATTCTGGCTGCCATTCTAAGCCCTAGTAATAAGGCTAGTTGTTCTAAGTGTAGTGTATTAATAACATTAACTTTTGCTGAGAATCTTTCTATCCAAGATCCCCTACAATATCGTATTACTCCTCCTGCCGGGGGGGGGGG
>JAJOOE010017550.1:0-17404 GCA_036250405.1 Solanum raphanifolium
AGAGGGTAGTTTTTTTTGTGAAAAACAGATTTTTTTAAATGGGTTAGAACCATTTTACCCAAATCATATTTGACCAAATCCATATTTACCCATATTCTATTTGAATGGATTGTAATCCAAACCAATTTTGCTCAATCCATATTCAATCAATCCAAATCCGATCCAATCCAACCATTTGTCACCCCTAACTGCACGTGACATTATACCTTTGGACCATGAGGACTAACATATTTCATCTTTTCTTGTTGATCATCAAAACTTCATAAATCCAACAAATTCATCCCCATTTTTTATGACAGACTATTTGTTGTGCGTTCATGACATCTATACTTGTAAACATTTAAGCATCGCAATACTGAGATGAAACACGTTAGTCAGTGGGTTATGAATTTCTTCTCTCTTATGGCATCATCGAAAAGATGAACTTGTAAGTAATCATGTTAGAGGGAATGTTTAAAAGGATACAAAGATGATTAATATTTTTAGGAATACAAGTTACCTCAAGAATCGAAATATTAAATATATAAAATTATGCCGGTTGAAAAAACAAATGAAATTTTTAACATAAAAATATCTCTCTTTTACTCTTTAACTAGTTTTTGCCAATACTTTTAAGACTAAAATTTGCTATTATTTTTTAAATTTAAAATTATTAATTCGATTTAAAACTTGTGCTTACTTTAGTGCTTACATATCAATCCCTCGAGATTACTACCTAGATAACTTTGGGCCTAAACCCAAATTCCAGTATGGACCAAGTGGAGTCTTATCTTTGCAATTGCATTGGGCTTTGAAGTTTGAACATCATTTCAAGAAAAAAACTTCACTACACACTCAGTTAACATCATAGATGACATATATCTTTTATATAATATGCTTTTATTATTTGATATTAGCTAATTATATATTTTCAACTCAATTCATTAGATAATCTTTAAATTTAGACTAATGCAATTATATTCTTAACTCATGCCTTCGTTAATCTCTGGACATAAAAAGAGAATAAGCTATAGCAAGAGATAAATTGAAGGAGAAAATTTAGGTAAAGGTCAACCTACACAGAGTCGACTTAATACACAAGTTATTGAGTCAAGTGCTTTAGATTTAGATTTCGAGGGCTCACTTTTTTAATAGTAACTAAAAATAAAGTTAGGTGTATATGTCTTTTTTCTCTAAAAATATTGAATTAAGCTAGAAAATAGTTTATGATAGTAATTAATCACCTATGCTAAACAAACTATTCCAAGAAACAACTGTTCCAATGTCCAATAATTTTGAGTTTAATTATTAAATCATCTTTTGTGTGTGATCTTAAAATATTTTTACTAATTGACATGAGTACTGGTGCACGGGATACATGTGTGACACACGTAGAAACTAGTTTTTTTAGATATATTTGAAATCTCTTATTAAAATTTGTCTTTAGATATCAATTACATTGAACCGCTCCTCAACCTACGTTATGATTTACGGATGTTCAAGCATCCATTATTTTATTGTTAAAAAATGGTTATTTATGCAAGTATATGATATTGTTGAGCATTGAAGCAATTTAAAAAGTAAACATTCATAATTTAAGAAATCTATAGCAAATTAAAAGGAACCATTTACAACTTCTCAATAATACATACACCGCATGACATAGATAATTATTTTACGTGTTTCCAATTTTATTTATTTAAAATGATTTAATGTCAACAATGACAAATGCATGCCCTAATTCCAAACAGACATACATCAATATATTGTTGAAAAAACCGTGTCAACTTTTTCAATAGTTTGAAATATCAAAAAAGGAAGCAAATGGTTCTAAAAAGAACAAGAATATATGTATTGAAGTTGAATTATAAACCTATAATATGTATAATACTAAGCAAATCAGTTTTGACACGAAATACAGCTACCTTTAACCTTTTTATTTAACCTTATAACATTTACTTAACAATTAAAGGAACATGGACCCATAATAAGATTAAGAACAAGAGGAGTTTGAGAAAATAAGAGCAGATTAATTGTTCTACCGTTTTTGCTTTCTATTTATAGATTTTGTACATGTTTATGAGTAATATAAGAATTCTTTTCTACTACCTATTTTAATGTCACAATCTGATTTCTTGAGTCATGATGACACCTACTATAACCCACCAGTAGGTAAATCAACCCGTAACCCGGAACAACAAGTAATGGGTCTGAGGGCAGAAACTAAACAAGAGTAGGCAAAATTTAAGATAGCAATATAAACATGCGAAAGCAAACCAAAACATATATATACAAATAAAGATCCCTCCCAGAACCTGGAAGTCACTAGTACAGAGCTACTAACAAAATGAGCACAAGTCCCAAAAGTGGACCACCGAAACTAGACTGCCTCGAAAGGTACAAGACAAGTATATATATATATATATACAGATGGAGACTGAAATAGTACAAAACGCCGTGTGCTCACCCCCGTCTCCGGATCAGACTGCTCCAAACTCGATCAACGCTGACTACTGGTGCTCGAACCTGCATCACGAAAACAGATCCAGAGCGTAGCATGAGTACCAAAACAACAGGTACCCAGTAGGCATCATAGGCCGATTGAACTTGAAAAGTAAAGGCAATATGAAAAGAAGGAATAACACAAACAGAGGTCAAGAACGAAATGATAACTAACAATGGAATGCACACGAGTGTAGAAAGAACTAACTAAAGTAATCTATAAGCTAACTACACCTAATTAAATAAAAACCCGAACGAACCCCCATAAGCCCGACGAGTACACGAAACAACTATAACTAAAGAGAACTGCATATAAGAACCCAAGACGAGAACATCGAACCAGAACCTCAACCCCAATTAATAGAATCTAATAGTACGTAGGTCATACCTCGAACTGGATGCTCACCAGAAGTACCCAAGTAACCAATCACAAGTATCAAGTAACTGAGGCCGGATTTCTAACCGGATGCTCTATATAAGTATCCACGTGATCGAGGCCGGACCTTGAACCGGATGCTCTTCTAAAATATCAATGAGGTCGAGGCCGGAGCTCGAATCCGGATGCTCGACAAAGGTGCCAATATAGCTGCTGAAAGAGTCCCAATCGGTCCATGATCATAAATGTCCGTGGAACACCGTCCACACTTAGCCAATCAATTTAAGTCCTTAGAACCGAATTGAAAACCAACTTCAAATCGCGAAGCGGAACCTAGTGTTGCCGACATAACTAGTGAAGCCGTAGCATCAGAGAAGTAAGGATAACTATCGTCGAAACAATCGTATCGCCTAGCTAAGGCACAAACTATCAGACTCAAGTCTGCTATACCAGTCTACAGAGATCTAAGCCGGGCGAGCGACGTCGGGGTAAAACTAAGGCTTATCAGTCCCGAATCATGCATTTCTAAGGCAAGCACTAGTCAAACCTAAACTAAGGTCCAACATACTTCAAATAAACAGTAATCAAGCATACAAGTACTCCACATAGCAAGGAGGGTTAATTAGTAACACATAGCATGCTCACAGTTACCCGATAATTCCCGAAATAGGCCGAAAACATGATTTCTAAACACCTATGCACGATTCAATAACTACCAACCCAAATCTCAACTAATCAACATGCATTCACACTCTCGAGCTTAATCTAAGAGAGGGAAGCCGTAGCCTACTTGTAGGCCGATCACGCACGCTCCAAAATCGCACCTCCGGAGCTTTCCCTTTCCGAACGGCCTCGAAACGCTGCCACACTACCAAAAATAGAGTCACAACGTTATAACGGTCGTTTAGACACTAAAATTGCAAGAAACGAAAACGGACCAATTTCGGGGTCAAAACGCGGAAAGTGGGACCCGTACTGGAAATTCTGGAATTAACCCCAAAAGTAGGTCCTTAACAGCTCCCTGAACTTGTGTACACAATTCGGGGCTCGGAAACAACACAATGCCAACATGCAACCAAAACCCGAATTTTCTCAAAAACTAGAAATGGGACAGCAACTGAATCAGTAAATTTACCAGAAATGGATGGTCTATAGTGAATTCCGACAACACCACGACGTTATCCTCGAAAAACCACTCTAGATAGCCTCAAGAATCACTGAAATTGGACCTAAAATGGCTGAGAAAACAAGTCTCAAAAATTCCAAAATCAAGCTCACAACAAGGAGTCGTGGCAGCAGGTATTTTACAAAATTTACCTCAAACGGGAACCCCAAATTAGTTTCTGAGCTCGCCAACGCACTCCTTGCGAAAAACCCCACAAGATGAACCTTTGAATCACTAAATTTGGACTTGAAATGAGAGAGTTAAGCCCTTTTAAAGTTTTAGAACAAGTGCTGAATTTTCTGCATTAATGCACCAGATTTTCAGCATATTTCGAAAACTTAAAAACTCCGACGGGGCGCTCCGAACTCGTTCGGAACCCGTGCACACAAACGAAATATGCAAACATACCAAAATTGATATTCCGAATTCAATGCCACAGTCAAAATTTCCATACGAGGTCATCTCGATAAAAAGTGGGTCCCACTTCCAAAGGCCATTTTTAGCCAAAATCCACCGAGGGGCTCGGAATGAGTCCAGAGGCCTCGGAAGTCGAATGGAAGGTCGTTCTAGACCAAACACGACATTCTGGGGCTAACCGCGCTGACGGAATTTTCATCAGAGCATGTTTTCCAAGAATGTTGACCAAAGTCAACATTAGGCCAAATTTCAAGGCTAAAACGCCTAATGGTCCAAACTCGCACTGAAGACCTCGATACTCATGACAACCATGCTACTAGCCTAATTTGGAAATTTCGGAGCTGATGGAACTGTCAGAATTCCATTCT
This sequence comes from Solanum raphanifolium, assembly GCA_036250405.1. NCBI lineage: Eukaryota > Viridiplantae > Streptophyta > Magnoliopsida > Solanales > Solanaceae > Solanum > Solanum raphanifolium. The sequence goes on from JAJOOE010017550.1 coordinate 4,808, forward strand.
GAGGTCGTTTACCTGACATTTTAACTAAAGTCAACTATTCAAGCTTCAAGGTCTCTAAAACACGGAAAACTACACAAAATCCAAACGAACGACCAGGCGACCAAACAGTTAGTGCCAGCAAGTCATAAATGACTTGGGGTCGCTATAGGAACGCTCTAAACAACGAAAAGGAGGCATTAAGGCAAAAATGACCTGGAGGGTCATTACATCTAAAGGAAGAGTAATCCTTTTGTTACAAGGAATAAGAAACAATAATCGAATTCTAGTTGATGATGGACTCTAATAGCCCACTACAAGATCATGTTAAGGAGCGAACCATGCGCTTGGATCAAAGATTGAGGAACCGACTTGTGCCAACAACTTTGGTAAAGATATCTGTAATCTGATTTTGAGATAAAACATAGCGAACCACTAAAGATTGATCTTCACCCATCTCTCGGATAAATTGATAATCAAGACGAATATGCTTTGATCGTTGATGGATGACAGGATTCCGAGATAAAAATTGTGCACTAAGATAAAAATTGTGCACTAAGTCATCCGAACAACGTCGACAGGAAGTCAAGACTATCCAGCCCACACGGATCATAAGTCTAAGGCAATGCTAGCCTAACCTAGACTAAGGACATCATGCTTACGATTAAGGATGAAAAATCATACAATACATAGCATACAAGCGTAAAATAACATTTAGAACATAAGCATACAACTCTACTAAACCGGTTAACATGATACTATACCCAAAATATTGCCAATCGATCCTAACATTAGATGTCTAATCAAAGTAAGGTAGGAAACTGGTACCCACCCCCAATTCGCTTCAATCGACATGCTTTTACACAATTAAGCTCAATCTAAAAGAAAGGAAGTTGTAGCCTACCTTAAGGCTGACTGCGCGCTCTCCAAATTACTTTACCGGAGCTTTTCCTTCCCGAACGGCCTTTGAACGCTGTCACTCTATCCAATATAGGATCACAACGTAGTACGGTCGTTTAACCACCAAAATCACCACAAATGGAGATGAGTCAATTTTGGAGTCAAAACGAGAATAGTGGGACCCGCACCAAACTGCCCAAATTTGACTCCGTTAAGAGACCCTAAATGGCACCCCAAACTTGTGTTCCAAAATGGAACACACTTCGGGGCTCAAAACACAACAAAAACCAACAAGCAAGAAAACCACACTTTAATCAACTAAAAGAAAACCTACAACAGTCTAAACTCGAAATCTACAAGGATCTAATAGTCCCCAGCACTCCTTGAACACTCTACGATGAAGTCACGACAATTATCAACACGTGGGACTTCGAATCACCCAAAACCGAGCTAAAATGAAAGAGATATGACCAAAACAAGAATGCCAAAAACAAAGGCTCGAAAAAGGGCTACATCAATCAGGTTTATCGGGAAATTACTTCAAATTACGCGCACCCAGCAACTTCCAAACACTCTACATCGAAGCCATCAAAAATAAGAAGCTCCCGCACTTCGAATCGCCTAATTCGGATGAGAGATGAGAGAGTTAAGAGGGTTTTAAGTTTGGGATATGGTTGTTGATATATCTGCATTAAATAGCAGATTTTCCCAAAATTTTAAAACTCCGACTGGGTGCTCCGAACTCGTTCGGAACCCCGTGCATGCATACGAGATATGCAATCATACCAAATTTGATATTCCGCACTGAAATGACGTAGTCAAAATTTTTATACGAGGTCATCTTGACAAAAAGTGGATCCCACACCCGAAATACCATTTTAAGTCAAAACCCACAAAAGGGCTCGGAAAGATATCCAAAACCTCGGGACACAAAAAAAGGATCAATCTAGGCGCTGACGGAATTCTCATCCGAGCGCGTTTACTCATAATGTTGACCAAAGTCAAACTTAAGCTTAAACTTAAAGTTAAAACCCCTAATCGCACCGACTCACACTCAAAATCTCGGGAGTCATGACGACCATGCTACCAGCCTAAAATGACCCTTCTAGAGCTGATGGAATCGTCAGAATTGGATTCCAATGTCATCTTCTTGAACCTTTGATAGAAAATGATCGTTCAAGGTTCATAAGCTCCAAAAACACTAAAACTCGCACAATAACCAAACGAACGACCAGGTCACCGAACTGTTAGTCCCAGCAAGTCATAAATGACTTGGGGTCGCTACAGGAATGTTCTAAACGATAGACAGAAGGCAAAACGCAGAAATGACCAAGAGGGTCATTACAATATCCACTACTAAAGTGGACTTTCGTCCATGAAAGTAAGGGTCAAGAAGTACCTGAAGGCTCAAACAAGCCAGGAAAATGATCTTGCATCTCCTGCTCGGTCTCCCAGGTAGCCTCCTCGATTGGACGATGACTCCAACGAACCTTAATAACAGGAATGGCTCTCGAGCGCAATCTTCTCACATCTCTGGCTAGAATGACAACTGGCTCCTCTACAAATGTCAAATGATAATCCAACTCGACTGCATCATACTGGAGCACATGGGACTCATCAGGAACATACCACCGCAATATCGAGACATGGAAAACCGGGTGGATGGCTGAAAATGCTGGAGGTAGGGCCAACTCATAAGAAACCTCCCCTACTGTCCGGAGTATCTCAAAAGGCCCAATGTACCTAGGGTTAAGCTTGCCCCACCTCCCAAACCAGATCATGCCCTTTATGGGTGACACACGGAGGAATACCCGATCACCAACAGAGAATCTCAAAGGTCGACGCCTCCGATCCGCATAACTCAGGTGCCTACTCTGAGCCGTCATAAATATATCCTGAATCACTCTCACTTGGTCCAAAGCCTCCTGAATCAAATCTGTACCCCGCGGCCTATGCTCTGTAGACTCAAACCAGCCCACTAGAGAGCGACAACACCTACCATACAAGGCCTCGAACGGGGCCATCTGAATGCTAGAATGGTAGTTGTTGTTATATGCAAAATCCGCCAAAGGTAAGAACTGATCCCAATGACCACCAAACTCCAAAATACAAGCTCGCAGTATGTCTTCAAGAACCTGAGTGCTAAGGTCAACCCGAGTGCCTAACTCATCCTGAAAGGTCCTCCAAAAGCTAGACGTGAACTGAGAACCTCGATCTGATATAGTAGAAACTGGCACCCCATGAAGTCGAACCACATCCCGAATGTAGATACGAGCCAACCTCTCGGCGCTAAATGAAGACTGAACAGGAAGGAAATGTGCTGACTTGGTCAATCGATTAACGATGACCCAAATGCTATCAACACCTCTAGACGTCCGCGGTAGGCCAGCCACAAAATCCATAGTAATGCGATCCCACTTCCACTTTGGAATAGGTAATCTCTGAAACTTACCACCAGGCCTCAAATGCTCGGCCTTTACCTGCTGGTAACACAAGCAACGGGAAACAAAGTCAGAAATATCTCTCCTCATGCCAATTTACCAGTAATGCTGCCTCAAATCACGATATATCTTCGCTGTGCCTGGATGGATAGAGTATCTAGACTCATGGCCCTCAGAAAGTATCAACTGTATCAAATCCCCAAATCTCGGAACACTGATGCGGCCAGCGAATCTCAACACTCCATCAGGATCTAAGGTAGCCTGACCACCATCACCCGCTAACACTCGATCTCTAAGGGCCACTAAAGCCTCATCCTCAAACTGACAACCATAGATCCTATCAAGCAAGGAAGACTGAACTCCCATATGGGCCAAGACACGTCTAGAATCTGAGATATCCAACCGAACTATGCTATTGGCTAAGAACTGAATGTCCAAAGCCAAGGGTCGCTCCTCAATATATAAAAAGGCTAAACTACCCATACTCACCACCTTCCGGCTCAAGGAGTCCGCTACCACGTTCGCCTTGCCCGGATGATAGAGAATAGATAGATTGTAGTCCTTTAAGAGCTCAATCCAACGACGCTGCCTCGAATTAAGGTCCCTCTGGCTCATGATGTACTGAAGACTCCTATGATCGATGTAGATCTCACATTGAACTACATACAAGTAGTGCCTATAAATCTTAAGCGTGAAAACTACCGCTGCCAACTCCAAGTCATGAGTGGGGTAGTTGCGCTCATGAATCTTAAGCTGCCTCGACGCATAAGCAATAACCCGGCCCTGCTGCATCAATACACAACCCAAACCAACACCGGATGTGTCACAATAAATCGTGAAGCCCTCGCCCTTAACTGGAAGAGTCAATATAAGAGCGGTGGTCAATAACTCTTTGAGCCTCAAAAAGCTCGCCTCACACTCCTCTGACCAAACAAATGGAACATCAACACGAGTCAACCGGGTCAGAGGTGCTGCCAAGGTAAAGAAACCCTCCACAAATCGTCTGTAGTAGCCTGCTAGTCCGACGAAGCTTTGAATCTCAGTAACTGAGGTGGGCCTAGCCCAATCACGAATAGCCTCAATCTTCGTCGGATCTACCATTATGCCCTCCTTGGATACAACATTCCCCAAGAACGCTACAGAGTCTAACCAAAACTGGCACTTTGAGAACTTGGCATAAAACCGCTGATCTCTCAAAGTCTGGAGCACAACTCTCAAATGCTGCTCATGATCACCTCTACTTTGCGAGTATATCAAAATGTCATCAATGAAGACTATGACGAAGGAATCAAGATAAAGCCTGAACACGCGCGTCATCAAGTCCATAAAGGCAGTAAGGGCATTAGTCAACCCAAATGACATCACCAAGAACTCATAATGGCCATAACGGGTCCTAAATGCAGTCTTAGGGATGTCCGCTGCCCTAATCCTCAACTGGTGGTAACCGGAGCTCAAATCAATCTTAGAGAACACTGAAGCTCCATGTAGCTAGTCAAATAGGTCATCAATCCTAGGCAGAGGATATTGATTCTTCACTGTCACCTTATTCAACTGCCTATAGTCAATGCACATACGCATCATACCGTCTTTCTTCTTAACAAAAAGAATGGGAACGCCCCAAGGTGATACACTAGGTCTGATAAATCCCTTACCCAAGAGATCCTGAAGCTGATAACTGAGCTCCTTGAGCTCTGCAGGAGCCATCCGATATGGAGTAATAGAAATAGGCTGAGTATCTGGCTCAAGCTCAATCGGAAAATCAATATCATGCTCTGGGGGTAGGCCAGGTAGGTCAATAGGAAACACATCTAAGAAGTCACGAACAACAAGAACTGACTCAACCAGAAGAACCTCCCTACTCACATCACGCACATAGGCCAAATATAATAAGCATCCACTAGCCACTAGCCTCCTAGCCCGAATAAAAGAGATAACCCCAACTGGTGTGCTACCACGAGATCCCTGCCACACCACCGAAGGAATACCAGGAATGGCTAAGGTAACGATCTTAGAGAAGCAATCTAAAATAGCACGATAAGAGGATAACCAGTCCATGCCCAGAATCACATTGAAATCAACCATGTCAAGTAATAAAAGTTCATCCCGGGTGTCACGCCCCTGGATAGTAACTAAGCAAGACGAAATACCTGATCCACTACTAAAGACTCACCCACGAGGGTCGACACATGCAACGGCGCTACCAGAGGCTCAGACATCATACTCAAGCGAGAGGCATAGTAAATAGAAACTTACGAAAAAGTAGAGCCCTGATCAAATAAATCCAAGACGGGCTGCTGAAATAAAAGAATCGTACATGTGATCACATCGTCTGATGCCTCAGTCTCCGCCCTCGCTGGAGCTGCATAAAAATGACTATGTCTGCCTCTGCCCTGACCATCAAACCTACCACTTGACCTGCTCCTCGGGGACCACCCCGGATACCCTGCTGACCACCTTTACGGTCCTAACCCTGACCACAGCCTCTAGCTGGAGGTCCTGGTAAAGCTGGGGGAGCTGCATGAGGAGCGGGAGCAATCTGACTATGCTGAGGGCAATCCCTGGCCCAATGACCCATCTCACCACACTCATAGTAACCTTGTCAAGGGCGACTCCCAGAAGAACGACTACCATGGCCTGAAGAACCCGACTGAAACACCTCACAACACTGACTCGAACTAGCCTCACTCCGACCACTATCTGATGCCTGAAGAGAGGCCTGTGTAGGTCTGCTAGACTAACCTTGTCGAAACCGTCGTCCGGCCCTATCATGATGATCTCTAGACTTGGGGTGGGAGTCACTGTAGTTGCCCTCATGCCTAGCCCTCTTCTCGCTGCCCCCTTGGGCTTCGCGACGAAGATGCTCCATAGTACTAGCATGGTCAACTACGTTTAAAAAAGATCGACCCGCAAAAACTAAGGACTGGGTCTCAAGCCGAAGTTGCAATCTCAACCACGAACAAAGCACCTAACTCTCTCCTCATCTGTAGGTAATATCATTTTGGCATGACGGGAGAGCTCATGGAACCTAGTCTCGTACTCTGCCACCGACATGGAGCCCTGCTCCAACCTGCAGAACTGATCCCTGAGGCGGTCTCTGACGCTACGAGGAATAAACTTTTTACAAGAAGGCCTCAAAAAACTCATCCCATGATACCGGTGGAGATCCAACTGGCCTGGTCTGAATGAATATGCGCCACCACTGCCTGGCCCATCTAGCTGGTAAGTAAAGAAGACGACCCCTCTAGACTCCACAAGGCCCAAAGTGTGAAGCCTCGCACGACAAGTAGTAAGAAACTCGTTGGCATACTCACCCACAGCCCCAGAAAACCTCGGTGGTGTCAACCTGAGAAACACACCAAGCATCTTCTGGTCCTCAAGCGGCATAGGTCTGTCCGCTGCCAAGGGCGGTACTCCCTCAAGTGGTACCTGGACCTGAGGTGCCCTCATTGTAGGTTGATCATGTGGTACTAGTGCTGGTGAAGCTGGGGCAGGTGGCTGTTGCATCCCCCCAAGTACACCTAAGAGTTGAGCAATAGCGGCCTGGAGATCTGGAGTCAGAACTAGTCTGGGTTGCGGTTGGGCTGGCGCCGGCCCCACTGGCTGATCAGGTATACGAAGTGCTAGAGGGTCCGCAACTGGCTCTGGATCTTCCTCTCTCTCCTGGACTGGTGTTGCGACCCTCTCTCGACCTCGGGGTCGGCGTCTACCCCAAGCTAGGGCTCTGTCTGCAGGCCTGGGTGCATCACCCCCGGCTGCGCCACCTCGCGAGCGAGCCATCTTGCGAAAGAGTGAAACAAGTGAGATTTCAAGGAACCAATAAGACACACGCTGCACGAAAGTGAAACAAAAGAGGAAATCTTTCTAAGGACATCCTGTAGCCTCCCGAAGATAAGTTACGGACGTCTCTGCACCGATCTCCAGGACTCTACTAGACGTTAGCTCTGTACAAGTGAGAACGATGAACCTGGGGTTCTGATACCAACTTGTCACGACCCGATTTCTCGAGTCGTGATGGCACCTACTATGCCCTACTAGTAGGTAAGCCAACCCGTAGCCCAGAACATCAAGCAATGAGCGAAAGAGCAGAAACTAGCGAAAACAATAATCTAAACAAGAATAACAAGGCGAAAGCAACCCAAAATAAATATATACATAAAATCCCTCCCAAAACCTGGAAGTCACTTGTACAGAGTTATCTAATAAAGAGTACAACTCCCAAAAGTGGACCACAACAGAGCGTGTCTCAAAGGCAACAAGACTAGCTAAAACAAAAGAAGGAGACATAACAAACTCAAAACGCCAAGTGCTCGCCCTCGTCTCCGAATCACAACTGCAAAAGAAGGCTGGAACTAATCACCGCTGGTTACTGGTACTAGGACCTGCATCACGAAATAGATGCAGAGCGTAGCATGAGTACCAACACAACAGGTACTCAGTAGGCATCATAGGCCGACTGAGCAAAAAGGGTAAAAATAATAAGAAATCATATAATCATAGAATCTAGACACAGAAAGGTCAAAACGGATATGAAAAGAAAGCATACGAGCATACCAGAAACAAACTAAGTACAACTAACTAAACCTAATTGAACCCCCATAAGCCCAAAAGGTACACTCGTGCGCAAGTTCAAATAAAATCTGAACGGACCCCCATAAGCTCGACAAGTACACAGAATAGCTAAGTCTACTGAGAAAGAAAGAAATCGGGCTCCCAGCCCAAAGTAGCCAAGATGGTCCATCAGACTCCATCCAGCCAGTAGTGCACTCCCATCCCAACTAGAAAGAGTGACCCTGGAGGTCACCCAACCAAACAGTCCACTCCCAACATAGCTAGAAAGAGGGACCCGTGAGTGAGGTAAATATCGCGAGTTGTCCTACCATACAGTCAACTCCCAGCCCAGCTAGAAAGAGCGACCTGGGGACACCCAGCCAGCAGCACACTCCCAGCCCAGCTAGAAAGAGAGGCCCGGGGGAGATCGCTGATATCACCGAGTCTACAAAGCCAGCGATACGCTCCCAGCCCAGCTAGAAAGAACGACCCCGGGGGTGATGGTATCTCCAATAGGATCCAATCCAACAAGAACTATCGTGGAACGACGTCCATTCTATGAAATCACAGAAAAGGCTCCAAGCCTATACTATCTCAATCCCACACCTTTAGTGATGCACTAAACCTTCGAGAACGCGTCAGAACTAGAGGGAGAAGATACAGAAGTGCAGCAAGCAGCGATAGCGCCTAATCTAAGGCTCAAACTATCAAACTCAAGTCTACTATTCCAGTCTACTAGGAGCTAAGTCATCCGAACGACGTCGACAGGAAGTCAAGGCTATCCAGCCCACACGGATCATAAGTCTAAGGCAATGCTAGCCTAACCTAGACTAAGGAAATCATGCTTACGATTAAGGATGAAAAATCATACAATACATAGCATACAAGCGTACAATATCATTTAGCACATAAGCATACAACTCTACTAAATCGGTTAATATGATACTATACCCGAAATATGGCCAATCGATCCTAACATTAGATATCTAATCAAACTAAGGTAGGAAACTAGTACCCACTCCCAATTCACTTCAATCGACATGCTTTTACACAATTAAGCTCAATCTAAAAGAAAGGAAGTCGTAGCCTACCTTAAGGCTGACCGCGCGCTCTCCAAATCACTTTACCGGAGCTTTTCCTTCCTGAACGGCCTTTGAACGCTGTCACACTATCAAATATAGGATCACAACGTAGTACGGTCGTTTAGATACCAAAATCACCACAAACGGAGATGAGTCAATTTTGGAGTCAAAACGAGAATCGTGGGACCCGCACCAAACTGCCCGAATTTGACTCCGTTAAGAGACCCTAAACGGCACCCCAAACTTGTGTTCCAAAATGGAACACACTTCGGGGCTCAAAACACAGCAAAAACCAACAAGCAAGAAAACCACACTTTAATCACCTAAAAGAAAACCTACAGCAGTCTAAACTCGAAATCTACAAGGATCTAATGGTGCCTAGCACTCCTTGAACACTCTACGACGAATTCACGACAATTCTCAACATGTGGGACTTCAAATCACCCAAAACCGAGCTAAAATGAAAGAGATATGACCAAAACAAGAATGCCAAAAATAAAGGCTCGAAAAAAGGGTACATCAATCTGCTTTATCGCAAAATTACCTCGAACTACGTGCACCCAGCAACTTCCGAACACTCTACAGCGAAGCCACCGAAAATACGAAGCTCCCACACTTCGAATCGCCTAATTCGGATGAGAGATGAGAGAGTTAAAAGGGTTTTAAGTTTGGGAAATGGTTGCTGATATATCTGCATTAAATAGCTGCAATTTTTCCCAAAATTTTAAAACTCCGACGGGGTGCTCCGAACTCGTTCGGAACCCCGTGCACGCATACGAAATATGCAACCATACCAAATTTGATATTCCGCACTCAACGGCGCAATCAAAATTTCCATACGAGGTAATCTTGACAAAAAGTGGGTCCCACACCTCAAATGTCATTTTAAGTCAAAACCCACAAAAGGGCTCAAAAAGATATCGAAAACCTCGTGACACAAAAAAAGGGTCAATCTAGACCAAACTTGACATTCCAGAGCTAACCGCGCTGACAGAATTCTCATCCGAGCGCGTTTACTCAGAATGTTGACTAAAGTCAAACTTAAGCTTAAACTTAAAGTTAAAACGCCTAATCACACCGACTCACACTGAAAACGTCGGAAGTCATGAAGACCATGCTACTAGCTTAAAATGACCTTTTTGGAGCTGATGGAATCTTCAGAATTGGATTCCAATGTCATCTTCTTGAACTTTTGATCGAAAATGATCGTTCAAGGTTCATAAGCTCCAAAAACACTAAAACTCGCACAATAACCAAACGAACGACCAGGTGACCGAACTGTTAGTCCCAGCAAGTCATAAATGACTTGGGGTCGCTACAGGAACACAGAAATGACCAAGAGGGTCATTACAACTTGGGGACCAACAATGGTTCTCGAGTGCCGGCCACGTCCAGGGTGTAGGCTCGGGTCGTGACAATTTTGGTACTCACCACCCTAATCAGTTTGGACTGATTTTATTTTGTTGCAGTAGTGATTGAATTTGGGGTGACAGTAATAGTTTTTGGAGGAGAATTAGAACCAAGAACAAAGGAGTTCGAGAAAATAATAGCATGTTAATTGTTATGCCCTTTTTGCTTTCTATTTATAGATTTTGTACATGTTTATGATTTATATAAGAATCCTTATCTACTACCTATTTTAAAGGAAGAGTAATCCTTTTGCTACAAGGAATAAGCTACAATAATCGAATTCTAGTTGATGATGGACTCTAATAACCCAAAAAAGAAAAAAAATCAATTAAGGGAATAAAATATTTTGAATACCAGAGTATAAGGCTATGTTTAAATTGACGACGACAACAATAATTAATATAGTAAGTGTAATCTTATAATTGAGGTTTGAAGAAAATAGTGTATACGTACATAGCTTTAGTAGATGTTGACGTAAAATAGTTTCTTTGAATTATTTTACTCACTAGTCAATAATAGTAATGACTAGCTATTCTTTAATATTATTCTTCCACATGATACCAATAATTTCTTCATCTTGAACATAATTAAGTGCTTTTTCGTGTAGTTTTAAATGATGGGACTTTTCTTGTAAACTTTCAACTTATGGGTCAAGTATTAGGGTCAAGTATTAAAATTATAAAAAAATAAAATCACAAATTGAAATTTGGAATCTTACTTTTCAAAGAATTTAGGATTTGAAATTGATTTTTTATGAAAAATCCATAAACAAATGCTTATTTCAAATCAGAACTTAAAAATATTGAGGTTCAAAATCTTGTGACGAAACGCTTACTAAGAAGTTGCCTTTAAGCAAGCAATCAAACGAAATAATGTCCCTTAATATTGAGGAACTTAGGCAAAAATCGATCTTAAAATTAACAAATCTAATGACTCCATAGATAATTTAACCACAATGGCTTGATGAAGTCCCCCCTCCTTAGCAAAAGCTTGTTATTCATCTAACGTAAATTTGAACGTAGGAATATAATTCCATGAACATTTTTTTTTTAATGTTTGATTCAATCTATCGACATAAATATAGGATTTATGTAGCGTTGTTTGTAGGATTATCAATGTAATCCACCTTACCTTATATGCAAATCAAAGTAATTTGCATATAAAAAGTTTGACTCTAAAGATAAACAAAAAGAAAAAATTACTTAGCTAAGTACTTCTAAAAAAATAATTACTGATTTTAGCGATATTTTATTTATTTATTTATTATAGCAATGCATAACAATACTATGATAAATCTGCACTATTATTAAAAGTATATTAAAATGTGTGATAAATGTATTATCCTGAATAAACTTGTATTATATGTGTTTTATAAATTGTTCTCTGTAATATGTATTTAAATTATATTATAAATATATTATAAATGTCTAAATGAAAAAAAAACATGTTATTACTATAAATATTACATATTTAATTTAGTATATTTATGTAAGTTTCCAAAAAAATTAACAATATTTTTTTTGGAACAACATTTTGCAACTTCCCAAATTAATTTTCAAACTTCAAAGATGAGGAAAACGAGTAGAATTTCGTTGAAAGTTATAGACGTTATTTGAGGTGCAAGGACATTTGACCCCAAAAATAAGAAGGGAAAATTGTATGAAATACTAGCAAACTATCAATTCAAATTAAATGATATATTTATAAATTTTTTTATTTGTAATTCACAGCAAATATTCCATGTTTCTTGTCATCATATTTGTATACCGAAATATACAAATAGACTCATATGTGTTGTATAAAAATTAATTGCAGGACCCTTTTATATACTGAAATATACAAAATTGGGTCTATTTGTATATTTTGGTATACAAATGGATTCTGCAATTAATTTTTATACAACACACATGGATCTATTTGTATATTTCGGTATACAAATGGGATGGCAAAAAATATTTGCAGGACCCATTTGTAAACCGAAATATACAAATAGACTCATTCGGTATACATATGTGTTGTATATATGTAGTAATATTGTTTATATACAAGTATAAATTATAGGAACCACATATTATAAGTACTAAATAACATCCTATCCCTTCTAGTTTTCTATTTACCAAAAATCCCTTAAAAATGATGTTTGCGGGATACATAGCGTTGTGCACGGGATACATGCGGGATACATAGTGTTGTGCACGGGATACATAGCGTTTGATACATTCCACATAGCGGGATACATA
>JAJOOE010017551.1:0-17717 GCA_036250405.1 Solanum raphanifolium
AATAAATACTTAGTTCAAAGTTATCTTTTTATTGTTTTTATTTTATTTCAATTTAAATCCCCCCATTTTTATATAACGACTATCGAGTTAAATATTTGCTATTGACAATATTCTCCATATTCTCTGTGGGATCGACCCCGACTCATCGTTGGGTAAATATATTGCATACGATCGTTTATATTTCTTTTCAAGAAGTATATTTGAACGTTATCATGAAACATTGGCCTAGACATACCTCTCCTACAGATATCAAAAGTTTCTTCAGGTCTAGCAGGTCATTACAGAAGGTTTGTGGAAGGATTCTCCTCCATAGCCTCACCATTTACTAGGTTGACTCAGAAGATGGTCAAGTTTCAGTGATCAGATAATTGTGAGAAAAGCTTCGCAAAACTGAAAACCAGGTTGACTACAGCTCCTATTTTGACTCTACCAGAGGGTTCAGATGGTTATGTTATCTATTGAGATGCGTCCAGAGTCGGCCTAGGCTGTGTGTTAATGTAGCAAGGTAAGGTTATAGCTTATGCTTCTAGGCAGCTTAAGGTGCATGAGAAGAATTATTCGATTCATGACCTCGAGCTTTCAGAAGTGGTGTTTGCACTCAAGATTTGGAGACACTACTTGTATGGTGTTCATGTAGATGTGTTCACAGACCATAATAGCCTTCAGTGTGTGTTCACCCAGAAAGAGTTAAATCTTCGCTAGAGAAGATGGCTTGAGTTCCTCAAAGATTATGACATGAGTGTGCATTACCATCCTGGTAAGGTGAATATAGTAGAAGATGCCCTTAGCATACTATCTATGGGTAGTGTAGCACATGTTGAGGTAGAAAGAAAGGAACTAGCGTAGGATGTTCACAGGCTTGCTCGTTTAGGAGTTTGTCTTATGAGCATATCAGATGATGGTGTAATGGTTCAGAATGGGGCAAAATCTTCTTTGGTAGTGGAAGTTAAGGAAAAGCAAGACAATGATCCGATATTGCTTGAGCTAAATGGTGCAATCCATCAGCAGAGAGTGGAGGTTTTCTCCCAACGGGGAGATGGTGTACTTCGCTATCACGGTCGATTATGTGTTCCTAATGTGGGCGAGTTGAGACAACAGATTCTAGCAGAAGCCCATAACTCTAGATATTATATTCATCCAGGCACCACTAAGATGTACCATGATATGCGGGAAGTCTATTGGTGGAATGGCATGAAAAGAGATATAGCCGATTTTGTGGCTAAGTGCCCCAATTGCAAGCAAGTGAAGGTAGAACATCAGAGACCAGGAGGTATGACTCAAGAGATTGACATTCCTAATTGGAAGTGGGAAGTGATCAACATGGACTTCATCACAGGTTTACCTCGTACTCGCAGACAATATGACTCTATTTGGGTGATAGTTGATAGAGTTAGTAAGTCTTCTCACTTTTTGGCGGTCAAGACTACAGATTCGGCGGAGGACTACGCCAAGCTTTACATTAATGAGATTGTGAGGTTGCATGGGGTTTCTTTGTCTGTTATCTCATATAGAGGTCCTCAGTTTACCTCTCATTTCTGGAAGTCATTTCAGAAAAGTCTTGGTACTCAGGTTAACCTTAGCACAACATTTCATCCACAGACGGATGGTAAGGTAGAGCGTAACATTCATACCTTAGAGGACATGTTGAGATCTTGTGTGATCAACTTCAAGGGTAGTTGGGATGATTACCTTCCTCTTATTGAGTTCGCCTACAACAATAGTTACCATTCCAGCATTCAAATGGCCCCTTATGAGGCTTTGTATAGGGTAGATATGGATCTCATGTTGATTGGTTTGAAGTAGGTGAAGCAGTCTTGATAGGGTCAGATTCAGTTCATGATGTTATGGAGAAAGTGCAACTCATTAGAGACAGAATTAAGATAGCCCAAAGTCGCCAGAAATCCTACGCAGATGTAAGGAAAATGGAACTAGAGTTCCAAGTTGATGATTAGGTTTTCCTGAAAGTGTCACCTATGAAGGGGGTGATGAGATTTGTCAAGAAAGGGAAGCTCAGTCCCAGATATGTATGCCCTTACCGGATCTTGAAAAGGATTGGTAAAGTGGCTTATGAGTTAAAGTTGCCATCAGAATTAGCAGCAGTGTATCCATTCTTTCACATTTCTCTCTAAAAGAAGTGTGTGGGTGATCCAGCATCCGTAATGCCGTTAGAGATTGTGGCTGTGAAAGATAGCTTTTCTTATGAGGATGTACCAATTGGATTCTTGATCGTTAGGTTTGAAGGTTGAGAAACAAGGAAGTCGCCTCAGTCAAGGTTTGGTGGAGGAGTCAGTCCGTAGAGGGAGCTACTTGGGAAGCAGAAGCACCCATGAAGTCCAAGTATCCTCACCTCTTTCCTTTTGATTCCACTCCAGCTTGAGGTTCCTCTCCAATTTTTCAGTCATTCATGCGTGAAATCAGTCTTAGTATCATGTTCCTTCAGTCTGTACTTGCATTTTCAGTGTAATTGCATGTGTTTGGAACTTAGTTCAGTCAGAAATCAGCTTCCACTATTTAGTGGTAGGGTTGCTGCTCATCCCCTCCATTTCATCTAGCTTAGTCTTCATTCGAGGACGAATGTTCCCAAGGGGGAGATAATGTAATACCCTGTATCCGAAGCAAACCAAATTGCAGATTTCAGAAGCTACAGGTGCCACCTACGGACCGTAGGGTGACCCATGGTCCGTGCTGGTGGTCCGTGGTTCACACCAATAGCCTCACCCAGAACTCTGCCCAAAAATTGGCTAAGGGTCAAGCCATGCTAGGACCTACGGACCATAGGTCAAACCATGGTCTGTGGTCCAAGGTTGTGGATCAGACCCTCAAAATCCCAGCTTCAATACTGATCGATGGATGACGAACACGGACCGTCAGTCGATCGATGGTCTATCAGTCACTCCGACAGCAGTTAAGTCAGGGGCCTTTTGGTCTTTTCCTTATTCGTTTGACCCCTAAACTATGTCTTTTAGACCCTAAATTATGAGGTTTTAGTCAGTTTAATCCTACAAACATAACTAGAACTTACCTAAGTCAAATCATTAATCAAACTTAGAAAAATTAGAGCGTAAGAGGAGAAAAGAGGTCAAGAACCCTAGTTCAAGAACGCAGCAAGATTCCATCAGCTCCAGCCCCGAAATTAAAAGATTTCTTCATGGAATTCGTCACCAGGTATGTGGGATTTCACTAGTGGGTTCCTTTCGCCCATTAGGTCCCTAGATTTCAGTCAGATTCGTGATTCCTTATTATCAACAAGACCTAGAGTTTCTAGAACTTTAGTAGATTATCATGAATTAGTTATCTACATGTTCCAAATCAGATTATCATGTTATTACTTTGTTTATTGCATGAATTTTAGAACCCTAGCTATGTATTTCTTTAGTTCTAGAATTACACATGCTAGGTCAGATATTTCAGTATTTCAGATATATTTGCCTCAGTCTTGAATGTGTCATTATCAGTATATTAATATCCATTCTCAGTTTGCTTGTCAGTTTTGAGCTATCTGGTATATTACATACATTCAGTCATAATGTGTTAATCATTTAATCTATTGGGAGTAGCATAATAAAGAGATGGACTAGGGTCAGTCACTCATATAGTCCCAGAACTACGAGCTACGTAGGTTGTATGTCCCCTCTGTGAGCATCATTTTAGTGATCATGTCAGCATGCCTCTAAACCTTGGGCCGGGTGTATTCGGTCCTCTCGATGGGGTGTATACATCGGACTTCACATTTAGCTCATGTGGTTTTATTATCGTTATTAGTAGCTCCCACGGTTCAGTCACACTCCATTGCATTGACCACATTTCAGTATAATCAGTATTCAACATTAGCATGTCTAAATTTAGTCATTGCATTCTGTTAGCTCGGTATTCAGTATCTTTATTATGTTCAGATTATACTCTTGCTTCATTGCTTGTTGAGTTATATGTTTATTTCAACTTTACTCTATCATGCATACTCAGTACCTTTCAAGTACTGACGCATACTCTGTGCTATATCTTCTTGTGATGTAGGTTTAGATTCTCAGCATCCAGATCACGCTTAAATCGATTTCCGATCTCCAGTTCAGCAACATCAGTGGTGAGTCCTCATTCTTCAAGGACAATAGTCATGTTATCTTTCAGATTTCATTGTTTTAGTTTCAGTTTTGCTAGACTTAGCTGGGGTATGTCCTAGCACTTCTAGCAATTAGACGTTATTTTCAGACCTAGTTAGATTCAGCTTAGTATTTGAGTTTGGTATTTCTTTTGTATTAAACTCTCATAGTTGATATATTCAGTTTAGTATATGGTTATTCCCCATCATTTCAGACTTACTTATGATTAGCTTCCGCATCAGTTATTATTATTTTTAGTATGCTCATGTCATTCCAGCAGGGTTAGCTTGGGTCACTTATGATCCTAGGTCCCGTGTCCGCATCTTGAGGGTAGCTCGGGGGGTGACAATATGAACTTTAAACAATTATAGAAACAGAAAAGGCACAAAAATACCCCTAAACTATCCAAAATAATCCACATGTACCCTTAAACTATATTCCGGCTCAAAACTAACCTTCCTCTCATACTATTGGGTCAAGCATACCCTTCCAACTAACAGAAGTGTGTTAAGTGCCATGTGGATACCACGTAAGCGCCACGATTTCACCCATTTCCATGTAGACTAATAATAAGATTCTGAATCCCTAATTTTCCATTCATTTCTCAATTTCCATTTGAAATGATTTCACCCACCCCTTTCCCCTCATTATCACGGGTGTTCTCCATGATAAGATTCAATTACATTGTTAGTTCTTAGATATTATCTCATCCTTCCTCTCTAGATCTGCAAACTTAACACAACTCTGGAAACTGGTGCTTCTTTAGCACTAGGAGAATCAAGGTTCACTGGTGCTACATTGGTGATGCTTGCTGACTATATTCAGAGGAAGCTGGAGAATTGCCTAAGCATGCCTAAGCTGGGTGGGTGAAATCATTTCAAATGGAAATGTAGAAATGAGGGGAAAAATTAGGGATTAGGAATCTTATTATTAGTCTAGGTGGAAATGGATGAAGTCGTGGCGCTTACGTGGCATCCATATGGCGTCCATGTGGCGTCCACATAGTACTTAACACACTTTTGTTTATTAAAAGGGTATGTTTGACCCAATAATAAGACGAGGAGGGTAGTTTTGAGATAAAATATAGTTTAAGGGTAAATGTGAGCTATTTCGAATAGTATAGGGGTATTTTTTAGCCTTTTTCGTATACAAATTATATTATACAAATTACATTATATAAATTATATTATACAAAATTCGAAAATTACACGTTTATACAAATTGTAAAAAGTTATACAAAAAAAGATTGAATGTATGGTGATAAAATTGAAAAACCAAAGGAAATCATCGTCATATACAAATACAAATCATCATATACAAATACAAACCAAATGAAGAATTGTTAGTTGCAAATTATACAAACGTGACAAATAATACAAACTCAAAGTCAGCCTATGTAATTAATGGTTAATGTTAGTCGCCAGTGATAATTATAGCAAACTATAGCTATGATGACTAATTAAGTAGTATAAGTTTGCTTAACCGAGTAATTTTCCCTTTAAATTTGCATTAGAAAGTCTCACATTGAGGGTAAAATACTTTCTAATAAAAGCTATTCAATATTCGGAAGAGAATTGCAAGGTTATTGTTGGAATGCATGCGTCCACTAGTTATGATAGGACCAGGTCCTTAACACACTTAAGATAAACAAAAGAAAATACTGAAAGTAAAGATAGCACACGCAACTTTACGTGGAAACCTCCTTCCTCAAAGGAGTAAAACCACGATCTGTTTCACGAGATTTTCAAACTGTTTTTACTAATCTTCTCAAGCAAAAGTAAAACACAGTTTACAACACACACGAGATTAACCTCCTAATCTCTATTCTGAGTAATACAACGATCACTCAATGAGCCAAAGCAATGTCTACATTGCCCACTATACTAACCCAACTGATTAATATAGACTTTTAACGTAAGACACAAAGTTTCTCTCAACTAAGCTCTTACAGTGATTCACCCAAGGTCTGAAACGTTTCTAACATATGTGAAACGAATCCTACAATGTAAGCACAAATACAAGCAATCAAAATAATAGCTAATTCAGGAAGCAATTCATTAGTCTATGAGGTCCCTAGTTGTTTTTGTTGAAGCTTGAATATTCTCTCTTTGAATGAATGAGTGATTTGTTGTTTGTCATGTTGACTATATCAACCATAAAGAGTTATTGACCGTTGGATAAAACAACCTCATCCATTCTGATTGGTGTGGTACACTGACAACCTCACCAACCTCTGACGCGACAACTTTCCAGTTGTATAGCACATAGACCTGGACGAGCATACTCTGTAGAGGACCGGGTCCTGCATTTGTGAGGAGATCATCAAAACATATGGGAACAGTAAGACTTATCATTTTCCCCCTTTTTGATGATGACAAACAAATTTTATGCTACCTCACATGAGTTAAACATTCACTCAAAATACATTAGTTCCCCCTAACAGTAGTATTCCCCCTACTTGATTAGTTCCCCCTATCAATAGTATTCCTTTTCATATCCGCTCTTCTCTCTTCCACTAGACTCTTATTTCACAGCAGTTTTACAATTAAATTCCCCATTTTAACATCATTGAAAAGGAGTAGCAGTAAACATACACAGGCTGCATGCAAAACATAGGAATTCAGAGCCATGGGCCACACAGTACATGCACAAGTAAGCAGAAATAGAGAAGATAAAAGCATACGAGACAAGGCACAAAAGACAATATCATTAGATCACTGAGCTGACCATAGAAGTCATCCAAGACAGTACACTTTGCCACTAGAGTTAGATAGAAAGACAGGATGACAGGGAGACATGACAAATTTAAGACGGAGGGAGAAGGGGAGTGAAGGTTTTCATTAGCAAAGTCATGTACTCATTTGCATCGACATGAGCTTGAATGATTTGATTATTAAGAGCTTGGACTTCCTCACTGAGTGAGGCATTTGTCTTCAGCAGCTGCTCATTCTCAGCTCTAACCTTTTCAACCTCCTTCTCATCCACAGAACTGGTACCAGGTCTCTTGGAAATGGTCCTCTCCAACTGAGCCTTAAGTTGTGCAATCTCAACCTCCTTATCAATCAGGATAACGGTAAGATCAGTCAATTCTCAGTTGAGAGATGCTTGTTGCTCGAGAAGATATGACATATGAGACCTACCATTTGCCTTTCCCTCAACACATTCACACTCCAAGAGGGTTACAACAATGAACATCTGGTTGACAGTACCAGGTACGCCTCTTCCAAGAGGTACTTCAAAGTGTTTGAACACATAGTTCAATAGATATCCATAAGGAATGCCATGTTTGGTGGTCTTCCAAGTCATCAACATGTGCATGTGTTCGAGCATATTTGCAGGAAGATTGATGGCCTCAAGTTCATCTAATTTTTCTATAGGGAACAAATCAACATCAGATGCTACAGTTCTCTTCTCAGTCCTTGGTACCAAGACCTTGTTGATGAACTCAGACATCAACACGTACTCTCCTCTTAGGAACTTCTTAGGCAAGCCTGTACATTTGATGTCCCCATATTTGGTGGCTTGTTGGGCAAACTCACTAGAGGATTTGCATCCTTCAATGGACCGGATCCCTTCCATAGGTACACTCAAAATGATGCCCAAGATTTTTTCATTCAGAGAGATTTTAACCCCTCTCACTATTGTCTTGATCCCTCCATCACTTAGAAGCTCCATTTTGTAATAGAATTCACGCACCTTTGGTTCATGCAAGTAAGGCATTGGGGCTTCAAACAAGTGATCCCAGCTTTGCAGAGATACATAATAAAAAAGAGTAGACATACCAAAATTCTGTAAGAATTTCTGGATCGAATACTCTTCCATTCAGCACATTTAGTTTCTTCATTTCTGCAATACGCTCTTCCCTGGTTAACACATTTTCTTCCACTGGCTTTTGAACAGGAGGACCTGGTCCCTTGACGGGTTTCGGTTTCACAGTAACCCTTTTAATCACACTCTCCTTCTTCACCAGAGCTTTCTTCACTGGCTTGTGACCCCCTTTTTCTTTGACCCGTTCAACTTCTACTTCCTTCTTCCTTTTAACCATATCTCTAACAATGTCATTAGAATCTGTCTCACTTGACCCTATATGTAGAGGAGTTGAAGTAGGTTCCTCATTAAGCATATGGGCATCCCTTCTCTATCGTCGGTTTCTTTCCGTTTGTACTTCGTTTGCAGCCAAGGCATCTCCCATTAATTTTTGTGACTCATTTTTTGTCACATATCTTCTTTTTCCTTCTCCTATGGTTTGCAAATCTACCCTTTTTCCCTTTCCTTTCCTTTTTATCTTCTTTTCAGACTCAGTAGGATCATCATCACATTTAGCCTCATGCAAAGTATCAACTACCTCCAGATCTGGAACTGTCACACTCACAGCATTTGCCCCTCGAACCCTTTTTCTCCGCCAAACTAAAGGAGTTTCTTCTTCCTTCTCCTCACTATCAACATCAAATGATTTAGGAGTTTTCCAACAGAGTTGGTTGAACATATCCTCTGAGAGAGGCCAAACTTTGTACGGCCACTAATTCCTATGTTGCTGCCAGAATGTTGGACTCTGGACCCTTGTCCTCAGACAAATCCCCTCTGAATAGCCACTCAGACATGGTAGATGACACAACTCTAGACCCAACTTCTAACTCGTCAGTGGGTGTCTCAAGACTGGGCCTCGGAATTTTGGGATTTCTCACTGGATAACACTAAAGTTAGAGAACAGGGTAAGATTTCCCCAGATTGGAGTGCAAGAGATATTACCACTTCAATGAGGGAGTGTTAGATTCGCTAGTCTCACTAACCCTATAGACTAGTGTGGACGGAGATTCTTCTAGGGGAGGAATTGAGAAATTGAATGAACTGGGAGTTTCAATTTCTTGGGAGATAGGGATTTTCGAAGAAGAAAAAGAAGAGTTAGTCATTTTGTTTAAGAGAGAGGACAAAAAGATTTGAAGAACGATGAGAGAATTCAAAAGGGATAGGAAGAGATTTGGATTGTTTGATTCTCTTAGAAGGTTGTATTTAACAGGGTATCCGATCCCTGAACAGTAACGACTCTTGATTTTAAAGCGAAAAGACTTTTGAAACTGACACAATGAATGGGGAGAAGACACGTGGCAGTGACCGTTGTCAGAAAATTGTGTAGCAAGAGTGATACTAACCTTTGGGGGACCAGGTCCCTCTTCTATAGATTGCCCTGCATGTATGATTAGATCTTCCCTTTAGCCAACATGTCATGAGTGTGTACCTGCAGTAAGGTACCAGATGTAAATTCTCAAACAATAAGCAATACAACCTGTATAGATACCTGTTCTCCCTAACATAGTCAGAAAGGGAGATTTCATGTAGGCTTGTTATGAAGTCAGGTGATTTTGTGCATCCCCAGCTTCAGTCTGTTCTTGACGAAGTTTTCTTTGCTCAAAGGCTTGGTAGAGATGTCAGCCACCTGGTCTTCTGTCTTGCAAATTCTCATCACTACATTCTTCTTATCAACATTATCCCTTAGAAAGTGATGCCTCACATCTATATATTTAGTCCTCTTATGATGAACACGGTTGTTGGCCATGTTCATTGCACTTGTGTTGTCGCATATGAGGGGAATAGTGTCTGTGAGAACACCAAAGTCCTCAAGCTGTTGCTTAATCCATAAGAGTTGAGCATAACATGATACAGCAACCATATATTATGCTTCTGCTTTAGACAAAGCTACTGAATTTTGCTTCTTGGGGCCCCATGAAATCAATAATGATCCTAGGAAATGTGTCATGCCTGAAGTGCTCTTTCGATCAACAAGAAAACTTTCATAGTCAGCATCAGCATAATCAATTAGATCAAAGGAGTCACCAGAAGGGTAGAAGAGGACCAGGTCCTGTGTTCCCTTCAAGTATCTCAAAATTCTCTTGGTTGCCTTCAAGTGTGATTCCTTTGGTGCTGCTTGGAACCTGTCACACATCCCTACACTGAAAACTATGACAGGCCTGCTTGCAGTGAGGTAGAGGAGTGACCCAATGTTTCCTCTATACATGGTCTGATTTACTTCAATCCCTTCTTTATCTATATCCAGTTTGACGCTTGTGCTCATGGGGGTGTCAAGAACTTTTGCCTCAAGCATGATGAATTTCTTGAGCAATTCTTTTATGTATTTCTCTTGGCATATCAATGTACCCTGAGGGGAGTGTTTGATTTGCAGTCCCAAGAAAAATGTAAGCTCCCCATCATGGTCATTTCAAATTCACTACTCATCAAGTCAGCAAATTCTTTGCATAGTGAATCTGAAGTAGCTCCAAAAATAATGTCATCTACATATACTTGCACAATCAATAGCTCTTTACTTCTGGACTTTAAGAACAAAGTATTATCAATTTTACCTCTCTTGAACCCGTTTGCCAGAAGAAATTTGGACAAGCGCTCATACCAAGTTGTGGGAGCTTGCTTTAGACCATACAGGGCTTTGTCCAGCTTCAACACATGGTTTGGCAGATCAGCATCTTCAAAACCCGAAGGTTGCCTAACATACACCTCCTTCTTTATATACC
Source organism: Solanum raphanifolium (assembly GCA_036250405.1). Lineage (NCBI taxonomy): Eukaryota > Viridiplantae > Streptophyta > Magnoliopsida > Solanales > Solanaceae > Solanum > Solanum raphanifolium. The sequence continues at coordinate 10,622 of JAJOOE010017551.1, forward strand.
CATTTAGGAAGGCACTTTTAACGTCTATTTGAAACAGTTTGAACACCATGTAAGAAGCAGAGGCTATTAAGATTCTGTTAGCTTCCATTCTGGCTACAGGAGCAAAAGTCCCATCATAGTCAATTCCTTCCTCTTGATTATATCCTTGTACCACAAGTCTTGACTTGTTTCTAGTGATGATCCCATGCTCATCAAGTTTGTTTCTGAAGACCCATCTAGTCCCGATAAAGGTTCTGTTCAAAGGTTTGGGACTAGGTGCTATACATTGCTTCTCTCAAACTGATGGAGTTCTTCCTGCATTGATGTTACCCAATCAGCATCCTTTAAAGCTTCATTGATGTTATTGGGTTCAATGTTGGATATGAAGGCTGAATATGCAACTAGATTTCTTGTTTTGGATCTAGTTTGTATTCCAGAGTCAAGTGGAGAAACAAGATTGTCCAAAGGATGAGAAGATTGATGTTTCCATCCAGGCTTTCTAGTTATCTCCTCTTCAATATCAACAGCAGATTCATCTTCTTCATGCTCTTTGTTCTGAGAGTCTCCCTCATGAGCTGCACCGGAGGGACCAAGTTCCTCTGTGAGTTCTGCACCTTTTCCTTCCTTTGAAACCTGTTCACTTCCAGGAGTTTGGATTACCTTGTCTTGTTGACCCTTCATCAGTTCCTCTAATTCAATATCTTCATTGTTTTCATCATTGTTCTTATCATCAGATTCATCAAATATTACATGCATACTCTTTTCAACACACAGAGCTCTTTAATTGAAAACTATGTATGCCTTGCTGGTAGAAGAATACCCAACAAACAGCCCTTCATCACTCCTGGCATTAAATTTGCCAAGATCATCATTTCCATTATTTAATACGAAGCATTTGCAACCAAAAGGCTTCATATGAGAAATTAAAGGTTTCTTGTTATTCAGCAACTCATACGGGGTTTTCTTGATCACTGACCTGATTAGACACCTGTTTGTAACATAGCAAACTGTGTTGACTGCTTCTGCCCAAAAATTCATTGCAAGTCCTGAGTCAATCAGCATGGTTCTACCAATATCCACCAAGGTCCTATTCTTTCTTTCCACAACCCCATTTTGCTAAGGAGTTCTTGGTGCAGAGAAGTTGTGATGAATTCCATTTGCAGCACAAAAGCCTTCAATTTGTGTGTTTTCAAACTTTGTGCCATGGTCTGATATGATGTTTGCAATCATGCAGTTAACCTTCAGTTGAATTTCCTTGGCAAAGGTGATCAGTAGTCCAGCTGTCTCGTCCTTGGTCCGCAAAAACATGTTCTAGGTGAACCTAGAGAAATCATCAACAATTACCATAATGTACTTCTTACCTCCTCTACTTTGGATTCTGACAGGTCCACATAGATCCATGTGGAGAAGTTCTAGTGGTCTGGTTGTGCTTACACCTTTCTTGGGTTTGAAGGATGATCTCGTTTGTTTCCCCTTTACACAGGCCTCACAGACTTTGTTGTCAGAAAACTTCAGCTTAGGCAGTCCGCGGACCAGGTCCCCTGCAACAAGCTTGTTTAGCAAGGACGAGCTCACATGTCCCAATCGTCTATGCCATAGATTTGCATTGTCAGTCTGAGCACTTAGACACGTGAGATTGTCCTATAACACCCCGTATTCTACGTGTATGTAACGGTCCATATTATGCATATGCTTGTTCTATTCTTGTGATACTTGACATAGCCATCTAGTATAGGCGAGAGACCATGTTTCTTATATGATTAGTGTCACACCATATTTCAAACCAGCCGAAACAGTTCACAACATAATATAGCTGACACTCTGATTTTTGGAAAAAAATTCTTTGTTTTAGAGTCGCCACCTAAATTTTAAGGAAAATATTAGGAAAACCATTTTTTGAATATGTAGATGTAAATTCTGTTTTGATTTGTGAAACCAGTGAGATTCTGAGTAAGGGTTTTAGTTACTCGAGGGGAAGGTGTTAAGCATCCCTCAGAGCCTATCCGAAGATAGTCCTTAAACTCAATTTAGGATAATATAATTAGGAAAAAAAACTTGTTTATTTATTTGCTTTAAAATCAATGGTAAGTAAATATTATTAGTTTAAGAAAAAAGTAAAATACAAGGTACGACATATATATGTCTATTAAATAAAATTAACAGTAGTAAGTTTATCATACGGTAAAATAAATGTACTTAAATGTATGATAAATTTATATGTTGGAAAGTATAGATGTATCTTATATAAACTTATCCTAAATATAAAAATGTTGAGTTTAAAGGATTTGAAAATTTATCGTTTTATTTATATATAGAATTAAGACATGAAAGAAAAATAAAGATAAAATGGGATAGTAACCGGGTGTAAATATGTAGTAAAATAATGTGTAGGGATTAAAAAAAAAGTAACATTTGTAAAAGTGATAGTAGATATGGAAAAAATAATAATATGAAGTGTAACCAAATAATAAGCTACGTATAGAGAAAACTAAAAATATAGAATTTTGTACCTTTTTGCATATGACATATATATGTAGGTACATTGTATTTTGAACCTGTTGCATATCTAAGTTCTTGAAAATAGCATGTTAAGAGATTAAAATATTTTAGCAATATGTGTTTTATAAAATAGAGATAATAATAATAGTAAATATAATTTCTTCACAAAGGGGTGATGTAAAAAAAAAAAAAATGGGCCTAACTATTGTGACTTATTCTATAGTTAATTATTTATTTTTTGTTAAAAATATATAGGTCGACTTTCTTATTTATATTTTCTAAAAAAATATACACACATTTCCTAAAAGGTAATTATTTTCGCCTTTAAACTAATCTCAAAGTCATTTTGAGAGTCTTTAAATGATAAGTTTTTCTTAACATAAAGGCCTAAGTAAGGGTCAATAAGTAAAGCCAATAAACATTTTGGTCCTTCTCGAAATAAATAACTTAAGCCGTATGTATCTTTTAAGACAAAAAAAGGTAATAATTCTAGCAAGCCTTGTATCATCCATTTTGGCCTTTTAAAATCACGTTTCTTCTTCCCTTTTGAGAGTAGTGTTTGAAAACACTTTTGGATTCAAACTATTTCACTTTTAAACTCTCAAAGTATAGTGGTTAGTTACAAAATTTATACTTTTAGATCCCACAAAATGGTATTCAAAACTAGAAGAAAAAGACCTCATTTTTACACTAAGAATATCCGCAATTTTAAAGCTAAAAATCTGCATTTTTGAACCTCAAAATCTGCATCATAAGACTCTCATAACAAAGCATTTTTGTTTCAAAAATACGCCTTTTTTGCACCTAAATCTTCACATCAAAAGCTGCAATTTTTACCTCATGAAATCTGGAATTTTTAAAAGCTAAAATCTGCACTTTCAAACCTGAAAATCTGCATTTTTAAGTTCTAAAAAATCTGCTTGATAGAGCATGTTAAAACTGCATTTTTCGCGCTAAAATCTGCAATTTTTTTAAGCTTAAAATCTGCAATTTTTTTAAGCTTAAAATCTGCACTTTTTTTAAACTAGAAATACATCATTTTGAACCCAAACTAACTTACCATAAAAACTCTTGTAACGTAGCATTTTTTGTTCAAAAAAATACACATAAAACCTGCACTAAGGCTGTTGTACAACTGCAGTTTTTTTTAGCTCTCAAAATCTGCAATTTTCAAGTTAAACATTTGCACTTCAAAGTTCACAAAAAGGGGTTGTGTTTTGAGCCTCAGAAAACTTGCGACTTTTACACTCAAATTCCTCCTCTTTTGAGCTCAAAATTCAGCATTTTCAAGCTCAAAACGCTGTACTTCTGAGCAATAAAAATGCACTTTCTGGCTTCTACTAAAGCTTCAAAATCTGCCACCAATATCTTAAGAAATCTTTTCAAAAGAAGACCCTTTTGTAAAAATCTTTTCTGCAACTCAAAAGAAAATGTTTAACGAGGCAACTAGGAACTAATTAGCAAGCTTTACCCATCTTAAGCACACATAAGCCACAAATATCCAAAAAGAAGGCAAGCGGTCGGTCTTGCTGTCACTAGTTGATTTCTACGAACCCACACAAAGAGCAATAACCCAAGAAAAATATTGGTGATGAATACGTAAATGAGTTAGTCAAGAAAAAAAAACAATAATAACAATATATGTATATATAGACAAATCGATGTAGTTAGAGTAAAAAGGAAGGTGAGAAACTGAAGATCTTAGACTCCTATCCCTTATGGGCCAATTGTAATCCCGGCTCTATGACGGAACAGACAACGAAATGCGGATGCTAAACTTGAGCGAAAACACAGCTGCTAATGCTTTTCCGATATGAACCAGGTCAGAGTCGTGTTACAACTCCAGACACTCTCCCAAGTGTACATGTATAAAAATAAAAAATAAAAAAATTAGCACGACCATAAGCAAAATTAGTGAACACAGAGTGATACAAATACTTCACCATTTTTTCGGAATTAAGCAAATGTCCCAACTAATTCAATATGGTTAGTCATTCACGTTTTAGGTAGAAGAACTTACACCATGAGTACTGCAGTTGTCAGGCAATTAGCCTATCCAAACAAATCTAAACTTTAGTTTTATGACTTACTAAACATAAAAATAAGCAGCAACAGTACATCACAAGAAGTACATCCTAACTAGCAATATACTTGTTGTCTAGCTAAGGATATTATTCTTCTTTTATCGAGCAGTTCATGGTCTTAACAAGAGACAAATATGACAGGATTTTAGCCATTTGTTCCTAATTTAGGTGGTTCATGATATCGGCTGATCCACTAAGACAGTATTAATGGAATGTAACAAAAGATAGCATGCTATGAACAAATACGAATGTAGACTTCTTTAAACTCAGACTTTTTGCGTTTCGATTCAATATTTTCTCAACAAATGACAAAAAATGACTTTAAACAAAGATATGAGATGATTCAACAAATTTCGACCATGAAGATAAACCAAAATCATCTAATGCATATTTACTAGATAAAATGAAGCATTTCATTGCATAACCTGTTAATACATAGATATAACAGAAACTTCATGTGTTATCACTCCGGGATATATCAAACTTATTAAACTAGATTGTACATGACCTCAAAATCAATTTAGCATATAAGTTTTAATGGCAGCAAACACATAATGGTGTAAAGAATTCAATCTCTTTTCTACTTTACAAAATATTTTGCTTATCAAGTGAGGATGGAAGACATATATATATATATATATATATATATATATATATATTGATCATTTAATTCAGCTATTAGGTAGAGCTTAAAGTAACTTAATCTCTCAAATTCACAATGAGACAGCAACTATTACAAACAGAAATCTGCAGATTTTCAGCAAAGTAAATGGTACATTTTAGTCTGAAATGGAGGAGCAGGCAGCCATATTTATGAATTTTGTCCATGTTTTTTCCTATGTCAAATGTCAAGATACCCAAACAGTTAGTAACTCGCTTAATTTAAACATGCCCATCTTTAATGTCGTCGAGAAAAGTGTCACTAGGTAACAGACAAAAGCAAACACTACTAAAAATGCACCAAATAGGTAGAGAAAAACCACTGGCTGTGAGCTATTTCACATGTGTTAAAATTAAAATTCTTTTCTTTATCCTCAATATTAGAACCAGAAATCCTGAAGAAAAAAAAAAACAAACAGGGGCAGAGAGCCGAGTAACCGACTTAGTCATTTAGGAACTAACTCATATTAAGAACAATCCAATAGATTCAAAGCGAGAAGATAACAAAAAGTAATGTGCTACCGGGCAAACAAAATGTGCATAACTTAATCGAGATCCTAGAATTTAGTCACAAGGGAGATAACATCTATTCTACTTGGAAAAATGTGAACAACACAACTACACAAAGTATATCAAATTGCAAGCAAACAACTCAGATAACTATTGAATCTACTAATGCATTTTTTTGAGATTAAGAATATTCTTCAGGTAAAATCACTATCCATATTAACTCTTCATACACATATATACATTAGTGAAATTAACAGGAGTGTAGCGTGCCATCAATCAAAAACATATGAGAAACACTTTCACAACTACATTGTAAACTCAGAGGATAAAAAAAAATTAATGATGAGATGGTTACTGACCTTGTGTAGAGCAGCAAACTAGGCTTTGACATCAAGGATTCCGACTTCGAAATTAAAACTCGAAAGCAAAAACAAAAGCAAAGAAGTACAAGGAAATAAGCAGAGTTGTTTTGTGATTCTCAATCGATTATTGGATTTTTCTTGCTCGTTTATGGATCTCTTTGCCCATTTTTCCGATGCTTTCTGAATGTTCATGGAAGTCCTCCTTTCATAGTCGATTTGGGCTCCAAGAATTCAAATTTTGAATTCTTGGAAACACCAATCTTAGAGGATACAGTAAAGAAATTTTGAATGAGAAGAAAAATCTTGCAAAATCTTAGTTTTACGGATTGATTGAAAAGGGCGAGTGACAGATGAGGCAAGGAACTGCCGAAATTGACATTTTTCTGACAGCCCAGAGCCGTTTCTGACGAAGGAGGTGGCGGATCACGTGGGGCGGTGATGGGACCATGGGAGAGGAGCTTGGGGTGTTGGTTTTAGGGGAAGAGGAAGAGGTGTGGGAGGGTGAACATGATGGAGAAGAACGTGATTTCTGGGAATAGAACAGAGTATAGTGCGGTGGTGGTAGAGTAGGGGCCAAAAAGTCTTTGGTTTGATCTCGACCGTCCGATTGTTTGATCGGACGGTTAATAAAAACCTAGGGTTTAAAAAGATTAATATATATATATATATATATATTTGATAATAATTATATATTAAAAAGATGAATTAATTAAAGCCGTTGGATTAAAATAGAGGGTTGAGATTAAAAGTTAAGAAGCACAATCCATGTTCTCGCCTACGTGGCACACACGGATTGTCCTGTTTAAGGGGACTTGGATTGCCAAGTTTTGTTCAAATTAAATTCATTTAAATTATGACCTCTTCTTTATTAACTAACTATAATTTATTAAATTAAAAATAATTATTTTGCAAAACTAGCTTATTTGATAAAATTAGTCACTCTTAAAATTAAATTAATATAAATTAGTAACTCATTAATTAATTAAGCTTTCTAATTTTAAA